>JAIUJM010000693.1:0-13207 GCA_026262225.1 Inosperma sp. D86 | reverse complement strand
AGGTGTCGCTGGATAGCACGAACATAAAACCACCGGCTTCTGCTTGTTCATCATCTACAGGTTTGTAAAATGCAGGAAGGATCTGCTCTGTGACAAAGCAAGCAATCAAGCGTGACATGATCGCAAACGCAGCCCGTTCCCGAGGACATGAGGGAAGGTCGGCCATAAGATCTAGAGTTTTCATAGCAGTACCCATGAACATAGCTTGACCAGAGTTTTAATGACCAGTGGTAGAACAAAAAAGGGTTGTGGCTGGTCTTTGAATATAAAGAAAACAGACCAGAACGAAGTCTAGGCCGAAACAACAGATTAGTTAATTGAAAAATACGTGTGATTGAAGGTCATAGACTGTAGACCCGACCAATCCAGCCGCTGAAAGATATTTATGCAATTGACGATAGCAACACTGGACACACCTTCAAGCTTCAAGTGTAAATTAACAAGTCCAATGCACTGAGGCTAGGAATTGCCCGTTGAATCGAGGTTGGAGCCTTTGAGAGTCTGCTATGCAGCCAATAATTTTTGGTGAATATTGCGCCTCAATCTATATGGGATGTAATGTCAACAAGCGTTATCGACAAGTGGGACGATATCTGATAAAATTTTCGCAGATCTGAACGTGATCGTGTCAAATTGCCAAGAAGGTGAACGTCGAAAGACTTCAAAAGAATGCTGAGAAATCATCAAGAACAGTCCAGACTTGTAAATTTCCCAGCCGCAGATTGACAGGTATCTGGTCCAAGTGTTCGGAGGATTTTATCTTTATGGATAAGGACAGAAACCGCCGGCACCTCACAATTCAAGATGGGGTCATCCGCAGACCTTTCAACGTAAAACCATCACTGAACAGAATGACACATCGGTTATATAAGGAAAGCCGTTGATGGCCAGTTTCATCATAATTTCAGTGCGCAGCCTGGCAGCTACCGTGTACTTTGTTTCAGTTCTCGACGTGGTCATGAGTGTGGCCACAAATTGGAAGTCTATACTTAGTAGTTTCGAAACGAAGTCTTGAAAGATATATGAATAGCAGTGCGCAAGAGAAGTTCTCAGTGTATTTCCACATCATTTCTAGAAAGCACCGGATGTCGCTTGGATGTCGCTCGCCATCTCACGAGTCACCACGGAGTTGAGCAGAGATTTTGAATACAATGTTGAGCATCTCACAACGAATCCTTTGAGAATGCCAAGTGAATCAATCACATACACTCCATTTGGGTCTACTTATCCTTTTATATAAAGAGTGATTATCAGATAAAGTACAATCAAGGATCAAGCTCTTCAACTCCTGTATAATGGATTAGATTAGGAAATGGTGCGTGGAGGTGCTTTGGGAGATTAAAATTAATATTCAACAAGACGTATACGGGAAACGGCTTACAAATCTGTACATGGAGGACATCCTCATCCGCATAAAGCACTTTCCTGGCAACGTCCTACGCGAGGGGGAAAGCCACGTATCATACAAGGGGTGATCGCTTGGAATATTCTTCTTCAGTTGATCCCGAACAATATTCCAACCACGACCGTTGTAATGGAGTCCCAGTACCCGAATCAGTTGTTGGAAATGATTGTGAAAAATGGTATGATACATCCGAGTGTAGACGTCATCTAACGTCTCCGCAATGACCGAATGACCGGCTATGAAGAAATCAAGATCAACACCTGTCGTAGCCTTCAACGTTGGAGGGTGGATTTTAAGACCTCCAAAGTCACGGATGATGAATCCCTTTAGCTCCTTGGTATGAAGATCGAATCGAGCTACACAATTTTGTGGATGGCATTCAAAAGCAACACCGTTATGTATCATAGGAGGCAGGAAGGCCCGTAGGAAGATTGATATAAAACTAAAAATCACAGTCAGCTCTGAATCTGAATCAAAAGTCCACCCCTACTTTTCTAACCACCGAAGACGTTTCTCTTCGGTGTCGAGTTCAAAAACCCGAATAACAGAGGGAGTTACACCATCTGTACCACTATGACCGCTTTCCACGAGCGAGGTACATACTATAAGACGTTCACCCTTTTCCTCGCTAGTGTCTTCATAACATTCCCGTACGAGGGCCCCGCAATGTTTAGCAATCTCGCCGTCAGGATCAGAGTGAACGACGCTCGCAAGTTCTTTTGCAACCGTGACAATATTGGGGTCCATTGTTAACGCTGGAACAACATGGGCGGAGAATCGCGGACCAAGGTAAGCTGATTCAGGAGAAATTGTTCGGACTGCTGATGTGATCCTGATACCCAATGCCAGTTTCAGATGGAGACCATTGAATCCGCCAGGGATAACAACTGATCTATCAAGCGCTAAAAAAAAGGAGTGTGCAGGGAAAAAAGGCGGAGGTTTACCTCAGGCTTTGTTGAGCTAGCAAAGGGATGCTATACTTTGCAGGGTAGATTGTGGCAGCTGGGATCTTTTCTTTGATATGCATAGTTTGTAACTCGTGGACTGGGATTACAACGTGACCCTCTTCCACAACAAGAGGTTTCCCGGCTTTAGCCGAAGCTGCATCTAGCAGTGGCGATACGAGGTTTTCAAAGTCATAAGTGATCTTTGTATCCGCTCTGGGAACAGAAACAAATCGAAGGTTCGGCTTTCGGAAATCATAGGTACCCGGGGCATAATCTGGAAGTGGATGGAGAAATCGACGGAGTTTATGCATCTGGATATAAGAGATACTTAGCACCCCGAAGTCGAAATCTCGATAGCTTACAGGATGGGTAGGATGGCCCTCAATTATGGATTGTTCCCATTCTATACTCGATGAAGAGAACGACGGTGCCTCAATTGGGTGTTCGTACGAATAAGCTACACGAAGCCAGATGAGAACAATTCGTATATCGTTTTTTTAAATATGGTCTTCCTTACCTTGCCATTTGACAGCACTTGCTAGCTCTTCTGCGATATCTTGCTTTATCATTTGGTCAAGATTGTAACCGTCAGCGAATTTATTCCATATAGCGATCGGGTCATTCAACTGATGAACAATGTGGTTGTCGAACTGGAAGTTGCTGTTTGACTTAATGGCGTTCAAGATATCTGATGTGAGATCTGTTTGATAAACCTGCAGTCTGTCACCCCTCGGCTAGCCTTCTACAAGACAGGACAAACCTCAAACGTTCCTTGGTTTGGGCCAATGGCAAGGGTTAAGGGTATCATATCCAGAGGATCCAACAAACCGATCGACTTCCCAAGTGATTTGCATTCTTCGCCTTTGAAAATAGGGGGATGGTGCAAAGGAACAATAGACAGGATATGTTCGACATTCAAAATTTCTTCCTTCAATGAAGTCTGCCCTAAGAGAACAATTGCAAAGCCATCGGCGTCTGGACTAGATATTGGTTGATAGAATGCGGGTGCCAAGGACTCTGTGACGAGACAGGATATCAGGCGAGCAGCAGTTGCAAAATGAGCTCTTTCCAGGGAATTCAAGTCGGACGGTCTAAGCTGCATCGGATACTTAGAGATGGCAGAATAAACGTGAACAACCAGTTTAAGGGTGAGATCGCCCAGCCCAGCACGCAAATCACGCGGTTGGGCTTCCAAACCAAACATCAAATCTGGGAAATTTTCAAATGTCAAGAAGTTGAACATGATGCACAGGTACTTCGGTTGCATTTCCTTCAAGATCCTGTACCCAGTACCGAACCTTTAACCACGAGCAAGGTAGTAGCATTGTAGTTCACAGAAGCAGCATTCAATAGAGCGGAGTGGTAGTCAAAGGGTCGGGCCGCTGTGATAAATCACAATCTAATTATAGAATACTAAGTAGAAATTGAGTACCAAGTCTGCCCACAGTTATGTAAGCCTTCTTTTCATTTCCCACATCTTCCACGACAGCGAACCGTCATCTCAATGATTGTCGCAACTTCCTTTTTGCTGTCAGCGTGACTGCCTTCCGTGCCTGCGATCTCTCTTAATCTCGAGTACTGGCTTCTGGTTCATCCGTACCATGGCCAACCTTTTGCCTTCGCATTCTCTAGCCGACGACGTGAAGTCAGCGCGCAACGAAGCACAATTGTAATGCCAAAATTTTCACTGTTATAGCCTTTATTGAAGTTCTCTTACCTCAGATTTATTGGATTATGCACTCTGAGGACTCGCATTCTTCCCATCCACTTGCCATCGTAAAGCTATGACTCCGGTGCTTTCCTCCCCTTTGCAGCCGTCTTCTGCTGGCTTGTATGATGAATGCAAAACTTTTCAAGCCCGTAGTACTGAGCTTGTGGTGTTCTGTACGTCCGTTGGTCAACCAGTTGAGATTGCATGGTAAGCATGACCGTCTTTGTTATCGTTTGTACTTTCGGTCTTATTCCTGATTATTTAGGCCCATGCAAAACGGGATACGCATTCAACCTCAAGGTGTCAGGGCATGGCTTCGGAAGCGTGGCCTTCACTGGCCCTGCTTTTGCGTACTTGAGATGGATACCTCTTTGTCGTGTCAGATTATCCATGCCCTTGACGGCCGGGTTATGGCATTCTGCTCCCAATCTCCATCTAAGTGTGGGTTTCGAAGTATGGTTCCATTTTTTTTATTCATAAAGACATTTTTATTGATTTTTTATATAGTGAACTTGTCTGACCGATTTCGATCGGCACTGTTGGAATCCAACTATCAACACTTATATACACTTGGTACGTTCGCATGTTGTCCAGTTTGATTACTTGACACTAATGTCACCACAAGACTCTGGTAACGTTCCAGATATGGGCGCAATTCTTTCCGCCTTCATCATGAGTGGCGCACTGGACCCTTGTCCCTACTTTGAAGGATATTGTGGCGAACATCAATATGAATATCCTGGCCTTGAGCAGAAGTCAGGCCCCCATAAATTCGGTATGTTATTCTCCATGCTTTGTTATGAACTTTACTGACTCATGATTCAAGCTCCAGCAGATGGCCGCCGTATATCAGTCCCAGTTGACTATGATGCCGTGAGGCTTCGTAAACGTGCCATGCTTGATCACGAAAGCGCCAAAGTTTTGGCATTAATCTCAGCTCGTCCTAAACCACCTCCGGCTTCCTCTGCTCATACCCGTATAATTCGCCGCCCTACCACTGCCAATGCCATTGCTGGACCATCAGCAATTGTCCCTCCTGCTGATCACTCTGCTGTGACAAAGGCAACGGCTAATTACCGAGAAGTTCAACTCTTGACAACCCTTGCAAATGGTAATGGGATCTCCTCTTATGATATTCAGGGTTTCATTGAGAAGTGTGGTATCTGTCAAAAGTTTTTTCTTAGTAGCGTTCTTCCTTTTCATATTCCATCTTGCTCCTGAGATTAGAAGCTATTACCTACTATGTTCCTGTTTTGACAAATCATTCTTTCTTGATCTCACACATGCTGTTGTTCTATACCAAAAAATGACATTTATTGCATGATATACATGTTGCAAGCTAAAGTGGTGCATGTGAATCCTTTCGTTTCTGTCGTCGTTCAGGGGATGGTGGGCGGATTGGCGGATGTCTTTTTCGTTTCACATGTTGTCTTTGTGATGTTTGACCTGCACCAACAGATAGCAACGTTGGGGCTGATGTGTTTTGTCCCAAAGGGATCTTTGAAGGATTGAGCCGTAATTGAATTGTGGACATGACGGCTGATAACTCCTGCAACTCTGCCAAGGGCTCAAGATTGTGTTCGGCATCCATCAGGTTGCTTGCTAGGCCATGTAGCAGTGGCAGCAGGTGACGAGTCTCGTGCTGAATCTTGGAATTAATCTGAGCTTTGATTGCAAGAAAGTTGACAGATGATGTCTGAGAATCAAGTTTCGGATTAGAGAACATCACAATCACCACTGAAGGTATTACCATTGCACTGCTATTGTTCGCCACAAAATGACCTGGTTCATCAAGTGTTACATCAGACCCAGACTCAGACTCTGACAGTGAGTCACTGTCATCATGATGAGGGAGTTGCATAGCTCCGAGTCTGGAGTCACAAGCCCCTTCGTCTGAATGACCAAGGGTTGTTGGGTCATCACCAAGAGCTTGAATAAGATAAGGATCCCAGGCCAATGTAGAAGCTGTAGGCGGTGACGGACATGCAGCTTTTAAACTCGGATTAGTCTTGCATGAACATTTCAATGATTAAAGACTTACCTGTTAAGACCGTAGATGAAACAGGCTCGGAACTGCAATATCTTACTGCTTCCTCTGGATTCTGAGGAAAAACAAAAGGTGTCTCATAACCAGTAGAGATCCATAGATCGATTGCGCATCTCAGCGCACGGAGATGTTTACAGGCACCTCCATGTGCCTGAAAATCAGGGCAGGAACATGACGCTTGACCAAAACGACAACAGGTTACATCATATTCCACAAAGTTAGACTTGAACCCAGGCATCATCGCAGAAGACGCACAAATGGCTGTATATGTATTAGCATCTTGGCGTGAAATTCTCATTAGATTACGGGCTATAATGTCACTGGCACCAGTATCCCGGTTTTCGTCTTTACTCCACCAGGCAACTGGTCTGTTTCTTGCGATGGTCCTCTGATGTGCAGACTCTCGATGGATAGCAGCAAGGTCTTGGTTTCCACAAGAGGACCGAAAGCGCTGTTCAAGCCATTCATTATACTCTTTTTGAGCTTTGTGATGGCGAAAGATATCTGGGAGAATTTGGGTGATTAAAATGTGGATCAGAGAATCAAACCGAAGTCGATGGCCAGAATGAAGTGCAGATGCGAGATGTTTTCTCTTTAGAACTGCATTAAATGATTCGAGATGATTTGTCGTCGGAATTATGCCTTCAACTGGGATCTTGAGTATGGCTGAGGCTCCTATTCGTCCAAATTCGGACCAACTTTTCCAGAGACTTTCAGGCATCCAATTTGTCATCAGATACGCCAGGTGTTTAAGGCCACCTTGAGCAGCCTTTGCAGACTCAGAATTGGCAAGCAGCTGATTAAAGGATGCTTCATATGTGGAGATCAATTGCAAGGATGTCGCATGATCAGACATTGCGATAAGCCTGCTCAAACCTCAGTAGATTCTTTAATTGAATTTTTGGACTGACATTACGCACTGGCTTTCAAGTTTATAGAGATTGTTTTTGATATGGTCTTTCCAGAAATCAGGACCCTTGCCTCGTACAATAGTTTTGCGGTGATTTGTCCAGCATTGCCGTAAATGAAATTTGCACAAGAGGAGATGAATATCAGGCCAGACCCGCACTAAAGCTCCACGTTCTTTTGTATCAGTATCTGTTATTGCAACATAAGGTGTGAAGGGCTCCTTCGAATTTCGGCTCAAATGCTTTTTCCAGAGGGATAGCAGCTCAAACAGAACCTGCGTGTTATAACCTGCATGGGTTGCCCGATTACCGGATGGAGCCGAAAAGAGAAAAAACGCGATAGGAATTCCTTTCCCATTCTCATCCTTGACGAGTGTAATGAAGAGGAGGAGGCGCGATGAGCAAACGCCAAATGTTCCATCGAAAACCACTTGAGAATGATGGCCATATGCCCATGCAGCTTTCTCCATGTCGCGTGTTGAAATACAGACTTGAAAGCGATCACCAACTTCAATTCGAGCTGAATAATGGAAGATGGCATCACGAATGTCCTGCTGGAAGTTGGGTGACTCTGGATCAAGCCAATCATGAATATTGTGCTCAGGTTTCTGTCGGACATCAACGCCATGACGACGACTGAATTTACGATACAGAGTGGCATTGTCAGATGGAAGGAGGTGGTACCGTACATTCATAGTCGATGGGGATAAATTGCGCATTCCACGATATGCCTTTTGCTCGATTAACTCGTGGTTTCTACGCTGGACAGCTGTAATACTGAAATTTGATCAATCAGCATGCAAATTCGATGCCAACACTCTGCCTTACCTTGCACCAACTTCTAATTGATCAAGGGCGACCTCATAAACATGTTCATGCAGTGGAATGGCTGGCAAACGCTTGAGAAGGGCAGCCTTGCACCCATCATTGTGCGTGAAATGACCAGTAACTCGGGTAATCTCGGCATCACTCTCTCGTTCGATTATTTCGATGTGAGCCAGACAACCCGTAAAATCAAATGGTACTCGACGGACTGGGCCCTTATCTTGGACTTCTGTAATTCCTTGCTTTGCCTTCTCTCGTTGCTTCCTTGCTTTGGGATCATAACCACATGCGCTATAGAATCAGTGTTAGCTCAACTCTGTACTGCCATCATTGAATACACACCATTGAAATAGTATCCTTCGCCGGAGGTCATCACCATCACCAATCGTCCATCCGTTACTCCACTGAACATTCCAACGGCTTTCAAGTGAGTTCCGGGATATGCGATCAAGACCAAGCTCAATCAGCAACTTCTGTGCCATAGACTGACTATCACGGTCATTCTTGATAAATATATGATGATCCTGTTTATTTTCTTCATAGAGACGATTTATTGCCTGAATTTGAGCTTCATTATATGCAAGATATCGTATTTGGACCTAATGAAGACAAATTTAACATTAGACAAACGCCGCTATAACTGATGATGGGAAATAGACAAATATACCTGTGAAGAATTTGTTCGAGACATCCAACCGTCTGTTAATCGTGATGAAATGAACTCAGGGCAAAGGCAAAGCAAGACCAGATATTCAGCTAACGGTGGCACATAGAATTCACGCTAAACCACCTGCATTCTAGAACGTATTACAAATTGCCAGTCATAACTGTATGATTCTAGCCAGAGGTAGATTCAAAATTTGGTAGAACTCAGCAACAGATGAAAGCGGCACATCGAAAGCTCAAATAGCCGTGTTGAAAATTGACATGAGTTCAACGAAGAGTGAATTCCGCAACAAATTCCGGCCATTGAGTGGTTTATATAATCAAGAAGGCTGACAAGAGTGAAGACTACAGGCTCTTCTCCCGCAATGGTAGGGCGGGCATCGCTGCCACGTTGCACACTGAGATGAAGGTACAAGACAGAAAATGCCAACGTTGTGACTATGTGTTCGCTTCTGTCACATCTCCCGTTTTATCCAACATCCGCCATCATCTGTCCTATAGTCTGTGAGAACCTGTCAAGAACTGTGGGCAGACTGGGTACCCGTAGAAATTTAGTAGAAATTGATATGCAACGAGGAAAATCAAGTGCTGAGAAACTATATACAAGGTAATAGCCAGGGATATCTTCCCAAGCGAATAACGAACAACGTTTTTGTTTTGCTGTATTTAAATAATTTTGGCAATCTCGGCGTCAATCGCCTCAGGCAGTGTGGTGCTTGCCCAACGTTGAACCACATTGCCCTCCTTATCGACGAGGAACTTTTCAAAGTTCCACTATCAGAGAGAAATTCAAGTCAGTTTCACTTGCATCTATGCCATTAATGTAAACAAACCTTGATACGAGTGAGTCCCAGAATACCAGACTTCTGTAACTTCAACCACTTGTAGACTTCATTGGTGTTGTCACCGTTCACGTCCGACTTTTTCATCAAAGGGAAGGTCACTCCATGGTTGAGAGTACAAAATTCTTGAATTTCGGCATCGTTTGCAGGTTCCTGTCCACCGAATTGATTGCAGGGGAAACCAAGGATCTCCAAACCCTTATCTTTGTACTTGTCATAGAGGGCCTGGAGTCCTGCAAGATACTCAGCCATGATGTCGATGTAAGCAAAGATAATTCTTACCCGTATATTGAGGTGTAAAACCACTACGGATCATCCTTAGCAAAAAGCTGAGGTCGAAAATCAAAAAACGTACCACTTTGATGCTACATTCACAATCAAGACGGTTTTTCCTTTCAGCTCGACAAAGTCGTATGTCTTGCCACTTGGAAGTTCGGCTTTAAGGGAGTAGAATTCTGAATCAGTCGACGCTGACATTTTAGCTGTGGAGTTGGTAGATGCTGTAGTGGAGATGGGGAATTTGGAGGCGGATCCTAAGTTGCGAGAGGCAAGGAAGGAACTATAAATACGTGTCCTGACGGTGGCAGTTCCACCGTAAGACAGATAGCGGATGACTAGCATGCTGCGACTTTATAATCTCTTGGTCTTGTGCATGACGTGAGATACCCGGTAAAAGCCGATGGGCAACCGGAGCATCTTTCACCGTGTCTTTGGCATATGTTTTCGAGCCCTTTTGTTGTGTGCTGTTGAAAAAAGGTTCGTTTTTAGACAATGCGTTACAAGGAATACGTCTCCAACATTATACATTTAATGCATGGGGTATATTTTTTGTCCGATATAGAATAGGCTGCAACGACGGACATGGTAATAGTAGAGGGTTTGGCGATGGTGCGAGCACGGATCTCATGTCCATAGAGCGGGCGGATTTCGCTCGGTTGTTCGAGATTGGCGAAGTTTGGTGAGTTGTAACTGACACCATGGTAAGAAATTATGCTGAAAACGATTAAAAAATACAGACCTTTAACGCCTAATTGAACCAAAGAGATCTTGCTTGCCTGTGTTCGACATCATGCTCATTCGACTGTCAGTGGCACCAATCAAAGTAGGTCATTTCCAAAAAGTTGTTAGCAGTTCCATCCAATCAGAGTCCAACAAAACATTTAGGGAATAACATGTTGTCGTTGTTTCGTGCATTAGACATACTTGCACTGGAGTGAAAGGTTGATGAAGAGAGCCCAAAGACCCTTCTGGGCAAGATGCATCCAAGGGTGGAAAAATAGTTGACAATGAGCAAGTGCGGCTCGCTGCAGACGCAGCAACCGGAAATGGTAATTGTGACTGGTGACGTCACTCATTAAGGTTTATAGGGGCAACGAAGCAGATCCCTTGAAGCCTGTGGCTCTTCTCTCTTCGCTTCACACGTGCATTCCTCGTCCACCCAGATCCGTCGTTTTGGTCACAACAAGCGATGGATCCTATGATATTCTATCCTGGATGCGCTCAGGAACTAGGTCTCGGCGGCGTGCCACCCGCACCAGGAAAGCACCGTCATGCCGTGTCCGACCCTTCTGAAACGAAGAGAAAGGAACTCACTCAGTGTCAGCACTGTTACAAATCTCGTGCTCAAGGCGCGGCCTTTCAAAAGTGCGGGGCCTGCAAGGTTGACATATATTGCGTTTGTCGTCTTTTTACTCTTCTAGACGTGTTCTCTCACTGATTCAACACGACTATTTTTTATAGAGCAAAGAATGCCAGAAGAAAGCGTGGCCTACGCACAAAGTGAAATGCAAACTCAACCAGAATCTAAGATCAACAGCGAACACAGATCAGCTTGACGTATTGGACAAGATCCGTGCCTTTACATCGAAACATCGGCCTACACTTACCGAAGCTTCCATCCGTGCATTGGAAGTCTGCGCGGACCCATCTCGAGCATTTCGTGATGTGGTCCTCATTTTCCTATCGACACGTCCTGGTTCGTCTCGTACGGAGACCATGTTCTATGCAACAAGTGCCGACGTCGTACCCTTCGAGGCTTTTGGCCCTAAGGCCGAGGAAATGCGGGGGCAGCTTAAACTGGCTGACGATAACACTGTTAGGGCTGGAATGACGGGTACAGTTTTTGTTGTATTGTGGCATACATCCTCAGGCGCGGTGAACATTTGCCCGATTGGTTTTTCAAAGGACATCAAGGATGTAATGTATCCCGGAATGCCTTGGAAGGAATGGATGTTGAATCGATTGAATGAAGGAATTGTTACTTAATGTGGGGTCATGCCACTAGTACGTTTAGCTTTACTATCTTCATCGACATCAGCTCATCTTATAGCTTGAATAGCCCATTGTTTGCCATATTGATCCTTGTATAACATATACATTATCAAGTCCTTTCTTTTAATGTTTGGCGCGTGCAGGATTGTTGGCATGCGCCATGCTGGTGCTCCGACCTGTTGAAAGGGACGACTCACCAAGCTACAGTGCTCAGCCTGTCACCTTATAAGGTATAACCACTCTAAATCGGTTTTAATCTTCAGGGCAACCCGAGGGCCCCAAATTCAATTGAGATCAGACGATCAGCGTGCTAAAATCGGAGCAAGAGCCATTTGACCCTCCCATCGGCATCGTTTGCAGGTTCCTGTCCACCGAATTGATTGCAGGGGAAACCAAGGATTTCCAAACCCTTATCTTTGTACTTGTCACAGAGGGCCTGGAGTCCTGCAAGATACTTAGTATGTAAACAAAGATAATTCCTACCCGTATATTGAGGTGTAAAACCACTACAGGTCATCCTTACAGGCAAAAGGCTGAGGCCGAGAATTAAAAAACGTACCACTTTGATGCTACATTCACAATCGAGACGGTTTTTCCTTTCAGCTCCACAAAGTCGTATGTCTTGCCACTTGGGAGTTCGGCTTTAAGGGAGTAGAATTCTGATTCAGTCGACGCTGACATGTTAGCTGTGGAGTTGCTAGATGCTGCAGTGGAGATGGGGAATTTGGAGGCGGATCCTGAGTTGCGAGAGGCAAGGAAGGAACTATAAATACGTGTTCCGACCGTGGTAGTTCCACCGTAACACAGATAGCGGATGACTAGCATGCTACGACTTTATAATCTCTTGGTCTAGCGCATGGGTAAAAGGTTCGTTCTTAGACGTTACAAGACGCACGTCTCCAACATTATACATTTAAGATCAAAATGCATGGGTATATTTTTGTCCATAGAATAGGCTGGAACGAAGGACATGGTAATAGTGGAAAGGAAATCGGCAAAGTCTAGAAGGGATAGCCATTGTCACTGCTGTGAAGGAGGGCTTGGCGATGGTGCGAGCACAGATCTCATGTTCAAGAGCTGGCGATTTCGCTCGGTTCAGTTTCGAGATCAAGAGATTGGCGAAGTTTTGTGAGTTGTAACTAACACCATGGCAAGAAATTATGCTGAAAACGATTGAAAAAATATGGATCCTTAGCCCGTAACATCGAATCAAAGGGATCTGGCTTGCCTCAGTTGCCTGTGTTCGACATCGTGCTCAATAATTTTCATTCGACTGTCGATGGCACCACTCAAAATAGGTCATTGCCAAAAAGTTGTTAGCGGTTCCATTGCAATCGGGGACCATTTAGGGAATAACAGGTTGTTGTTGTTTCGTGCATTAGACATACTAGAGTGAACGGCTGAGAGCCCACAGACCCTTTCTGGGCAAGATGCAATCAAGATAAATCCAAGGGATGAGTGGGTGGACAATACCGTTGCTTAGAGTGACAATAAGCGAGTGCAGACGCACTGACGCAGCAACCGAGGTCTTTGCAACACAATTGAGTTTCGAGGATTGTGACTGGTGACGTGACTTATTGTTTAT
>JAIUJM010000692.1:0-13213 GCA_026262225.1 Inosperma sp. D86 | reverse complement strand
CGTATCAGGATACTCTGTTTCAGAGCTCCACCTTCTAACTGCACCTCCTCAAGAAAACGAAATTCTTCAGCCCATTGCTAAAGAAGTCTTTGGACTCATGTCAGACATTCAAGCCTCCATTGGATCTGCTGGGTATCATGTTAGGAGATTACTTGGGAAACGTCCTTCGTAAGTCATTGACCCCCTCCTTTACTTTGCTGTAGTTGCCTAACTGACGTTTGCCTCAATTCTTTTTTCAACAGTGACAAGTAAGGAGTCTCAAGCTCGGGCTGTTATTATTCAATTGCTGACCTACTTTTGGTTGTTTTAGTCGCAATAGCGCCCCTACCGTTCCTCATCGCGATGTCCAAGACCGAACGTTGAAGAAGTACAGTCTTATCGTGACTTGCCTTATCTGCTTCGTTTTCCGGTGCTTTCAAGGATGGGAATGTAGCTACAAGATGAAGCTAACTGCATCCCAAGAAGAGGCATGCCAACATTTAAAAGATTTCGCAACTAAACGCCAAAATGACTTGGATTCCAAAGATGATCGCCTGGACTTTTTGATAGACCACGATGCATCCACTGAATTTGATGATAACGAGATAGATGATCCAGACGATGAGGAGTACGAGAGCTTGGAAGCAAGCATGGCTGAACATATGGAAACTCTACCTGACATAGCCACTACTGCCATGCAACGTCACATCCTCAGCTTGCTGATCTCCCTGTTCACGCACCTTCCTTTGGGTGGAGACGATAAATTTTACTCACCGATATTCCGATTTCTCATCCTTTACTCTTTAAAGAAGGACGGGCAGTGGCTTGCTGGGCGCCGTATCACCCAGCTATTCTCTGCGCTGCTCTTCTGTGGTCGTGAGGTTATGATGGCTGTTTTGCAGAGTGAAGTCAACCAATCATCGGCTCTACGTTTCTCTGAGTGAGTTGATAGAATGTTGCCATTTCTCCTCTTCTGATGAAGGACTGCAGAGCGTATAGCAAGATTTCTCCCTTCTTTGATGACAAACAAGAAGGGCCCATACCATCGCTATACCTTGTTATGAGGTTTCTCAATCGATTCTCGTCAGCGGAAGAAGGAACCCTCCGATTCACGGCACTGGATTTTAGTGGAAACAACATCATTGTCGCAGGGCAAGTCCTGTGTCTTCAGGATATCCGATATTTCATCGAAACCATTATTCAAGAGGTCAAGGAGTTGCTCCGAGTCAATTTGTTCTTTGGATTGGATATCTTCGATATGAATTGGTCTCCTGGAGTGGTACACGAACAGCCAAGAAACCGATCACTTGGGTATTCCTGCTTTCTCGACGAAGCAAACTCCTTTAATCAACGCAGATTTGACCTTCTGCATGCCATGCTAACGCACCCTTCACTTCGCGGACGTTTTCATTATGTTACCAAGGAGCAAAAGGTCGTTTGGAGGGCTGGCGCTTGCTTTGCATATATGGCCATCTGCCATGACGTGGAAATGCTGCTCTTTTCTGGAACCCAAACCAGCGTTGGTGAGCCAGCCCGGGGCTCGGAGTTTGCTTCCCATTTAATTAGTAACGTCAGGGGAGGGACAATACGGAATGTATTTGTTATGTTCCAATTCTTTTGCATGATGGGCACGTTTAACAAGACCAGCCACTTCACTGGACGCGATGTTACAATGATGCGTGTCCCACATCCAGAGATCGGACGACTATGGATGTTATATCTCACCTTCGTTCGGCCTATCTTGGTAATATGGCAGGACCACTTTAGTGGACGAAAGGCGGCTAAAAGAGCCAGAGACCATCTTTTCTTTGGGCCTTATCGTCCTGTGACTTCTTCCGAGCTTTCTCAAAACCTCTCTCAGCATACAGAGCGAATTCTCAAGATCAAAATATCCATTGGTCTCTGGCGACATATTGCTACGTGGTTTCTCAATTATCACTCTGCACGCTTTCGCGAGCATCACAATCTGTTGAATGAAGCCTCCTTAGCTGCCCAGTCTGGACACAGCGAAGAAATTCATACGCTGTATGCTGCCGATGTCCGTTTGCCGGCTGGAATTGGCTTCCATGCATTCTTTAACACCATGCGTACAAGCGGTGTTTGGCACAGTCTCATTGATTTTTCAGACTTTTCCCAGCCCCGCCTATTGGAGGCGATGAGACGCAGGCCCTCATCCGAGGTTGAAGGTACCTTATCGTTGCCACTTGCCCAAGAAAATGACTCGCATGGTTCCTTGATGAGGGACATTTTGAAAGAAGTGAAGCAAACGATACTTCCTGATTTCGTGAGAGCAATCTCTCAATCCCGGGCGAATGATCTTGCTTGTCTACTTGATAGTGTGGGCATTAACGTCCAGTCTCCTCCTTCAAGACCTCTTTCGCAGCCTGTGCAGTATATGATGCACCCATCGCGTCTACAAGACCTCCGTACCTTTTTAAAGGACAGTTCTGCCTCATTCAAAGACCCTCAGCAAGCAGAAGCTTTGGAGTTGATTCGGGGAAGGGAACCTTCGCTCCTTGTGATAGGGCCAACTGGTAAGAGAATTTTGTTCGTGTCTCTTTGTTCCTTCTAATGTCGTATGCTTAAGGATCAGGAAAGACTCTCCCGATTTTTATGAACATAAGTTTGTATGATCAGGGCACTTCAACCATCATGATTCTTCCTCTTATTGCAATGCACGAGGAATACAAAGACAGAGCGAAAAAGTACAACATATCTTGCAAGACGTGGACAAACAATTGCGACCCTTCTACATCCCCTCAACTTCTGCTCGTTGCCGTGGAAACCTGTACATGGGTCGACTTGCAACATTACATTGCCACCCTTATTCGTTTAGGTCGATTGGCGCGCCTTGTAGTTGATGAAGCTCATTTGCTCCTGAAGCACGAGTCGTTCAGGCCTTGTATGGCAATGCTTTCTTTTCTTGGAACTCACCCCATTTCGCTTGTTCTTATGACAGCAACATGCCCGCCCAGCCTCGAAAAGAGACTCTTCGAAAAACTTGGTCGGAAAGTTTATAAAGTCCTTAGGCGGAGTACGGATCGTCCTGAAATTTCTCACAGCTTCATCCCTATCCAAGGCAATCTGGCCGATCTGGAGAATGAAGTTGCAAAGAAAATCATCTCTCTTACATGTGCTGCATCCAAAGATACCGAACGCGCCTTACTTTTTTGCAACTCCCGCGACGAATGCGAACATATGGCAGATTTGCTAGGCTGGAAGCCCTTTCATTCTTCTATTCCAGTTGAAGACCGTTCCAATGCAATGAAACAGTGGAAGGATGGAAGTGTATTTGGTTTGGCATCTACATCAATGCTTAATTGTTGCCTCGACTATCCTCATGTTCGTTATGTTTTCCACCTGGGACCTCCAAGAGACGCTGTCGATTATTCTCAAGCTATAGGACGTTTAGCCCGGGCTGGCAGTAGTATTGGGATATCTATTGTCTATTTCAATCCAACATCAGGGAGGAAATGGATTGGAAATGATGATGATCCTTTTGGACAACAGGTTATCCTTGACCTGTTGGCAGACACTTTGCTCTGCCGGAGACTTCGTCCCAGCTCTTTTCTTGATGGTATTGGCATCCCTTGTGCAATGTTGTCTAAAGCCCAACTTTGTGACATATGCGCCATTCAACAAAGTTGTCAACCCCCAGATCAGAGCCTGCACCCTATCCCCAATCAATTGATTCCTGCCTCAGCCTCTCAAGCACAGGTCACGCCCCAAATAGCCAATTTAACAGAAGCATCAATACGGCCTAAGCTATTACCTGATCCACTCCGCCAACCTGCTCCTTTGGCGACATTCTCTCATCACCTTGCAGCTGCCAATGCTTCCGTGGCAGCTGGAAGACTTATTGAATCTGCAAAAGCTGAAGACTTGAGCAGTTCCATCCACTTTGCTTGCGATAACCTGGCAAAGTCATGCGTTAACTGCTGGTGTAATGGTTTTGAGTACCATTCCCATTGTCTGGCTGAGTGCCCTTTCAAACCTGTTGCTTTGGATGGTGACAATTGGAAAAAGTGGTCCTCAGCTTTGCGTCTTCCTGTTGGATGTTGCTTTTATTGTGGTTGTCCTCAAAAGGTTAGTGTAAATTCCAAGTCAGCCCACTGCTCAGCTTCTTAGACAACTTTCTAGATGTTTTACATGTCAGAGCAAGGTCAGAAGCTCCGAGTTCATGCCCACGAAAGCGATCAGAACTGTCATTGGACTAACATTCTCAAACCTCTGGCATGTGTTGTTTTCAACAATGCCACCTTGGTCCGGACACTCTCCCAAAGTTTGTATTGTGGTGGAAAGGAGCTGGGTGTTATGGATCATATGGAATATGCCAAATGGCTTTGCGAATATGATAAGAAGAATATTTTGAATTTGCTTAATGTTTTGCTGCACATATGTGATTTGAGGGGTATGCCAGTTTCTCCTTTGTAGTTATTATGCTAGGACATCTTATTGGTTACGCTTTCTACACATTCAACTTTTTTTTATCACTTCTGCATGTGCTTGTTTAATATTTCAAGAAAATAGAGGCTCCAGTCAGTTGAAGTTATTGATCCAGAAGAATTGGAGAGACATAAGAAATTGTGTGCAACCAAAACGGCACGCACTGGCAGAGGAACTTTGATTAGATGGACGGTTTAAATTTTAATGTCTACATCAGCCTCTACGGCTGGTGCGCAACTACTTATTTTGAGTAACTACTTTGAAAATAAGCGAAACGAGTCAATTAACAAGTGCGGTGCCGATGGAATCTCTGTAGATTATGATAATCTGTAAGTTTCTTATGTCCCAGTATGTTCCCCCCCTGCTGAAAACAAAAGTATTTGATGCTTGCAAGTAAAATATGCCGACGCAGCCTCAGCGGAACAGATTCAAACCGACGCATTGCGCTCTGATCACCTTGCTCATCTCAAGAAACAGCATCGACGGCATCAAGCTATTCTGGAACGTTTGGTTTTATGTTCTTGTCCAGCCCGATCTTTAACATGCTCTCTCCCCACCAATTGCCATGGTTTCGATGGACCTGGACATTCTCCCTATCAACTAACCCGGGGAGGGGGAGGTGGAGAAAGGATTTCGCAAGTGCAGTTATTGGTTTGACTTGACAGTAGTACTTTCCGAACAGTTTGTTCAGAGTTGCGTATACCATCAAATAGTTCCGCAAACGTTGGGTTCCAAGAAACTATTCTACCTGCTATCTATGCAGTAAAATAAGTCCCGCTACCCATAAATAGTTCCGCGCTGAGCATAATGTACACCGGTCTTAGGTTCGCCAAACTTCTTGGCAAGGCCGAAAACAACTGGCAAAATGATCTGATTACTACGCTTTCACATGAGGAAGTTGTCAGGCTTGATATCGTGATGAATAAAGTTCCTCGAATGGATAAATTCTATGCGAGAAATCGGCCCAAGCGATGAAGGTATACCAATGGATCAGCCAAGATTTGAAGGGTATTAGTTTTGAGACTAAATTTGCGGTTACCAAAGTTGAAAAGATCCTCAAGTGAGGGCCCGAGGGCTCAAGGACCATAGGGTGGTGGATGCCCTCTGGCCCAAACCTTCAAAATCGCCTGCGAGGGTTTTGCAGACCTTGAATTCGTACTCAGGCTGAGGATGCTTGGCCGATACCGACTGGAGTTTGATAGCAACTTCTTCGCCAGAAATAATGTCAATGTCCAAATAGGCTTTGCCCGAACTCAACCTTCCCGGAATGGAGTATGATGAGAGTCGCTTCCTGTCGTCCTGCTTGTGCCCATACCTTGAAAGAAATAAGTTATCAAGTGAGATGTCAGAAAGATGAACATACTCGTGGGATAAAGCTTTCTGCGGTGAGTTCCTTCTCAGTTCTCGGGCTTTGGCCGGCTTCTTGACAAGTGGACTTGTTCAGCGACCCGACCACTGTGCTTCAGGCATCTTCTCTTTTCCACCCCCAGTGCTGGAGATGACTCGAGAGAAACCAGGTCTCTGATCAGAGGATACCGGTGGCAATGGTGCTGATGCAGGCTCTCGTTCAGTGGGGGGAAATGTCCAAATTGTTTTACTATCCGGCACGTTGGAGGGTGCATCGCACTTCCAACCCCTTGTTCAGTGTTCGTCGTGACTAGGTCAGCCTCTGCAAGTACAGGGCCCAATCTGGTACCGCTCAGCTTTTAAACGGAGGTTGAGGGTACTATTACAAATGCGTGGGTGGAACCAAAAGCTCATCGAACTTGAAGGAGCCCGATCCAATCTTTTCCCCAATCCTATACTTGCCGCCAACTCGCAAATCCAATCTGCGTGCCAGAGAACCTGCCATTGATTGTAAAAATAAAGTTCTGGAGGAAAGTTATGTCAGAGGGAGAAGGCTAGACAGAATGGTGAAAAATGAATAAAAAAGGCCTTTATGTAGAGACATCAAAACAAAGGTACCTGAGACCAACGGTCTGGGAACACCGACGAGGTGTCTCGATACGAAGTGAGTTATTAACCGTCAACGAGGTTGCGCTCCCGGCGTACAACACCGACAGGGAGAAAATAAATGAACATCTAAACTCCCGAAAATCACAAAGTCTTTACCCATATTGGCCCCGTTTCGTCTCCGTAGTCCTACTCATGCGTCAATAGTGATGACGAAGATGCTGAAGACGAAAACAAAGGGCATGACCAACAGGACCAACAGATGGAAGTCAAGGCCGAGGAATCTCTTCACCAAAAGAAAGGACTCGGAAAGGCACGTGCAAATGAGCTACCATTTTTGGAGAAGATATACTAAAGAAGTTCAGAAAGAAGAACTTGTAGCCGACATCGCAAACCTTGAAGGTGAATTATATTACAACTCAACTAGTGACTTTTCAAGCTATATTACATTCCATAGAACAAATTGCTCAAGCGAGACCAGACATATTCAGGAGGACAAGCGACGCGGGCAAGAATTCTTGAAGAATTCTTAAATAGGGCCCAAGATCTCGAGAATGTTATAGCTGAGCAAGGATGCCCAGAAGGCTAAATACGAAGGGCTACAGAACCAGCGGTTGGAAGAATTTCTTCATTCACAAGACAATTCATGAGCGCCACAGATGATTACATTGGGCGGAAGTATGGAGGTCTGCATGACATATTCTTCCTTTTTCTCTTGAATTGGTTGACAGTTTGGATCCGTTTTCAGAGGGTATCATATTTAGCGTTATGCAACCAAAGAAGAGTTGGAAGAACATTTCGAACCTATCAGGTGGAGAGAAGACTCTAAGCTCCCTTGCTCTGGCCTTTGTCCTCCATGTCTTCAAGGTATGGTCGCTCTGAATATCAATTCTTTTTCGGTTCATAAGTTCTCCTCAGCCAACTCCATTATACTTCATGGGCGCAATCGATGCAGCTCTGAAGAACATTTCCATCGTTGCCAACTACATCAAGGATTGTATGAAGAACGCCCGGTTTATCATCATCTCTTTAAGGCGGATCTTCTTACCCTGTGTTTATATTTTATTTTCACTTAGGAGCACATGTTCAAACTTAGCCAACCTCATTAATATCTTCAAATCAGACCCGAAGTGAGTGTTCGACTGTTAATAATTAAAATTGAAAATTTCTATTTCAACGGGTATTTCAATTGACCACTCTTCGCATCCGACACCACCAAGTAATGCGGCTGTTTGACGTCTGATTGGTCACAACTCATCTGCATACGTTTATAATATTAATAATAGAATGGCAAATCATGTTCTATGAAATCAGTGCTGTAACAAACGAGTCGACTATTAGCAGTCTCAGGTGTGGCTCCAGAAAAAGAGCTACGGTGTTCTACCTACATCGGTTTGTCTGGCAACTGCGTCAACAACACATTATAACGCTTTTTAATTTCAACGTTGAACGCGGTGTCGCGAGAATTTGTCGTCGAGAGAGAACTGCGCTATTCAGCGCAGATACTTATTTGTGAGTTTCGTGTGTTTCGGTTCCCAAAAACGAAACAAACCAAAATGAGCGGATTTTGTGATTTTTTTGGAGTCTCTCACTTTCTGCGTGAAGTACTAAGCAAGCTGTCCTTCGACAATGTTTTGACACGCACCCTCAGAATAATGTTCCCACTGGCAGTCGTTGACTGAAACTGGATCAAATCTTCGGACTTAACCGGACCGCCGTTGCGTCAGACAGTTTCGTTGAAAGCCTGGTCCTGATGCCTTCAACATTGTTCCAAACTCTCAGCTCGGTATCACTTGAACAGGGTACGAGAGTAATTCAAGCAAACACAGGATTAATGGACGTTCAAGTCTATTAGTTTTTGAAATGGCTGTTTGACTTACTGACCTTTCATATTTGAATTCATCACTGAAATGAAGGGCGCCTTCAGAACACGAAGATTACATGCTGAGAATTCAGAAATACTACAACAATTCGCTGATCTCAAGTGTGGTGAGCGAAGTTATGTTGTCCCTGATAGTACCCTCGTTGGTGGTCGAGGTGAATATAAAAATTTCTTGGACTCGAGACGACAGGAAGTTTGTTGATTCAATTGCTCAGGAAGTTGTACCCAACTGACTTCCTGTCCGATAGACTGGGTTTTTCGAAACATCAACAGGTGCTGGCACACTGACAAATTTCGTGGAAATCGGACAAGATCCTCTCTCCCGAGCTTGACCAAGTAAGTTATATTTCAATCATCCCGAAGCTCTCTCACCTTTGATGCGCATTTTAGATGCCGGTATGGCAAATTCGGGAACGACCGCTTCTGTTGAGCCCAAGGGCTATCTCACATCTCTCGACAGCGTCGTCCTCAAGTCTGATGATGCGATTCAACAAGCATGCCTGTTATTCGACTCCCTTATCAAATCGAACCGAAAGGACACCCACTGTTGGATTGCTGTTACATGTTTGGAGGCAAAATGGTTGTGGCAAGAAAACTTATCAAGCAAAGTTGTGAAATTTATCTTGAGGGCGAAGATGTATGGTTAGAAGAAGCCAGGCTGCAAAGAAGCAAGTTCTTCGCAATGGTAAGCTATTTTTTGTTGGTAATTTTCAATTCTAATGTTCCACTAGCCCAGGAGTATATCCCTAATTCTGTCCGTCCTTGGACGTTCTTGGAAAGAAATTGTCAATCTCGAAAAATCCCTTGTTGACGCTCAGATCCTCCTTTCTCGTGCAGTTGAAGTTATTCTGCTTTCCGTCGAACTATGGCACGCTCTTGCCCGTTTGGAGACGCCAGAAAAAGCCAAAGCTGTCCTCAACAAAACTCGTAAATCTGTTCCTAGCTTTCACCTATGTGAATTACGACGACACCAAGTCCTTCTAACTCGCGAACAATGGCTGAAAGAAGCCGAAGGGCGAAGCGATTGTGAAAGCTCCCTTGGCAATGGAAATTGAGCAGGAGGATCGATATGACACTTGTTTGAGTGATGACGAGAAGGCTGAAACAAGAGGAATGGTTGGCACTGCCGGATCCATCAACGCGTACGCGTTGATGGTCTTCCCTGACAAAAGGAGGTCATGGCAAAGTCCACTGCACAAAGGACAGCTTCGATGCTGTTCTCTCTTGAGCTGTCATTCATCGTCCTCATGCGGAAGGGTTGTGGTTGAGAGAAGTGTTGGAATGTGCTTTCGTCGCAAACAGAGAGCGAACAAATATGGTAGGCCGCAGTTAAACCAGAAGTCGAAAAAGGTTAATCCAATGTTGCAGTAGAGTTTCTGATTCGTGCAAGGACGGCTGAGGATACGGAGCGAGTGCGTCGATTTACTTTGCACAAGATTCTGATGCTATAGGAACAGGTATTTGGATGGTCTTTGAACGGCAAGGTCAACTTGATACGGCACTGGAAACACTTCAGATAGTGTTACAAAAACTTTCTAAATTTGCGAATTTGTATTCTCTCAAGGATGATATGACTTGCGCGTTGAGGCTACGAGATTGGCTTGCGCAGACCATTTCACGTCTTCCAGGAATATGCACCAGTTGGTGTCAAGATCGCCTG
Organism: Inosperma sp. D86; assembly: GCA_026262225.1. NCBI lineage: Eukaryota > Fungi > Basidiomycota > Agaricomycetes > Agaricales > Inocybaceae > Inosperma > Inosperma sp. D86. The sequence continues at coordinate 3,293 of JAIUJM010000692.1, read as the reverse complement.
TGAGTTGTCTTATATTTACTTGTCCTGTTCTTCTCTCGTGGAATACAGAATACAGGATACTTTTTGAACCACCCTGGGGTCCGGAATCTTGTGCAGTACATTGCGTCAGTGTTGGGATCTTTTGTTGCGAAGCTTGATGATCACGTGCCCCAGGTTCTAGGACGACTATGTGGTTCCCGTCTTCATTTCTGATTCTGCAGATCTAATGATTGGGCAGGAAAATTCATACAAGGGACGTTGACAAATGGCTCTTTCTTGCACTCACATCAATTCAAATTGCGAAGGAGCGTCATATAGGATTTCAGATCCGCCGGTGTCAACATCGTCATTCCAGACCTGCCACCGGACATCTGTCATACTTGCATCCTGGGTATGTTTCTAACTGCTTTGCATGTCTTTTGTGTTCATGTTTTACTAGATCGAACATGTGCACAAGAAATTTTGGCTAGAACACAAAGATGAAGAGAGACGTAATTCACATATAACTGTATCAACCTGAGTAGAGGGTTGACCCAGGAAATAATAATAAGATAAGCAATAATATTGTCTGCAGAATTCAATCCTACTATGAGTTTTTGGTTTCCGCTTTTTCTGTGCAGCACATAGTCACTGGAGCTCTGTCCCCATCCTAGAGTACTATTTGTACTGACATCCTGATGAATTACGAACTCTACACCCATTCCTGGCTCATAAGTACCATTATTGCTGTTAGTAGTGGCATTTTAGACAGCAATTATTATTATTATAGGAACAAGATATAGGGCACAAGTTAATCCACTGATAAATCTATTGTGAATTGTAGCAAAAGCCAAAAAAAATCCATATCGTTACATAAAGAATGAGAGCCATTAATCCATAAACTATGCCTTGGAGAGCCAAAGACTGAAGGGGATGCAATCGATAGAAATGGGAGGTGTGATGAAACAATAACTAAAATATTGTTCTACTGATCAATCGTCAATCGTTCAAAAGTATCACCCAAAGCAGGCACTATCTGAGCGAGACGTTGCTGCAGGTGGTGAACACAACAAGATTGTGTTAACAGTGACAAAGACAGGGTTAAAACAAGGATATGTTCTATTAGTAAAGGCAACAAGGCAGCACTGAGACTTACTCTGCAAATCTGAGTGCCATCCATCCATCTCATCTAGTCGTTCCTTCACATCGGAAAGCCATTGTCTCTGTTCAACCAAAGAAATATCTGTAAAGACACGGGGCCACGGCATGGTATCCAGCCGGATCTGCGCCCTTGACGGTGGGCTTGGGTTTGCCGATCTATGCAAGTTTGGGCTTGTCCCTATCTTGGCGATGATTGTCCGGGACTGTGGAGCAGCCGGATCTGAAGAGGTATCATTGGGAGTTGCTGAAGGAGTGAGGGTAATTGACCGAGGAGGTCGTTCTGGTGTGGCTGAAGCTGAAGAACTACCCGAGTCTTGGGACATTCCTGAAGGAGTGGGAGTGAAGGTGCCATCACGTCGAGTATTCACGTCCGGCTTTGAAAGCAACTCATCACGAGCTAGTTCACCATATCTCCAGACATTTCCTGCTGCAATTATAAATCCCAGAGCAACAAGATCATCATCTTGCAAGAATGCATGTCTGGCCTGTTCCTCTACTTGGTATTTTGCTTTTACTAGTAAACTTTTTGTCATAGGAAGATTGAGACCGCGCTTTTTGAGTTCAACAATGAGGTCTACTCGAGATCTGATGCAATGAAAATTGGCATCGAGATAAACCCGAATTCGAACAAAATCGGGCACACGAGTAGAACGGTAGTGCCGAAATTCGGTGGCAGATATCTCAGTATTGACACTAGGTGAGCTCGAGGCCATGCGCCCAGACAAAAGATCCAGAGGATTCGGGCTTTGGGAGATCTGGAATTACACTGAATTTTGTCCCGTTCATCTTATTGAAAATAAAAGACTTACCTCACGACCACGACGTGTCAAGGAAGGTAAGTTTTCGTCGTCGTTGTCATCGTCGTCGTTGTTATCGTCGTCGTTGTCATCGTCGTCGTCATCGATATCAGCACTCAGTGGCAACTGAGCGATGCAAAAAGTGGCAACCCTCTTTTGAAGGTCTATACCGCTTAGATGGTTCTGAAGAAGATGACCAAAAAATCCGTAATTCGGGGCTTCTGTAGTTTTAGGAAGGGCATATCCCAAGGCCAACTGCCATAGGAGGTCCGATGGCTGCATGTTATGTCTGTTAATGTCAGGTTGTGGGGCTTCTATGAAAGGGTCCATGACGTTCGTATTGAAATTGTGGGATCGATACCGTTGATGATAATCAATCGCTTCACAATTAGAAGTTTTTCCCAGGATCGTGTTGAGAAATTTTTTGAACCATTGCAATATGGATCAAGCTCATGTCCAGCGTGCTAAGGTTAGTGGGTGCCGTGTCATTGTCTTTTGACTTTGGTATTCAAGTCTACCGTAAGGTTCCCAAACAGTCCGCCCTGGCAATCTACAAGCCCCTTCCCCAAGATTACAAGAGTAGCAATCACTACTACTTCTATGGTTGGGCTATAACGGACAAAATTCTTGAAGCGTATCTCATCAAGCACAACATTTCAGTACCAAAACACTCAATAGACATTTGTGTCCGTGTCATGCGCAACTTAAAAGAAGTCAGCGGCTACCGTTTCATCAACTTTGTCGGGGGAAAGGTGGATGATGAAGCTAGGGTGCAAGACCGGGTAATCCATACTGGGGAGGATGCATGGGTAGAGCTGCTTGCAATTAGTTGTACACGGTCTAAACGTCTATTTTGGCGACGACCAACGCACAGAGAGCTGGAGGTGTTGATTGAGCTTTTGGGAGAAGAACCACGATGGTTCGAGGATTGGGAGACCAAGGAAAATTTTGAGATGGATTTGATGGATTAGTAGACAAAGGGATAAAACAAATTGTACAGATTTATTGGAATATGACGGACATTACTCAGAGGTGACATCAAATAGTGAAATGCTGACAACCTATGAATTGCCAACCAGTGACCTGCTCAGCTTCGAAGAATCAAATTCAAACACTGATAATTGACCAAATTATGCAAAGACAAAGGCATTGAACACCACATTTTGATAACCGCCTGATTTTTCGTGGTATTAACTAAGCCTGGCGACTGGAGGAGTCGAAACAGGAAAGTAACAAATTTTTTGACCCGAAGATCCAATGGAGGCTTGAATGTCTGACATGAGTCCAAAGACTTCTTTAGCAATGGGCTGAAGAATTTCGTTTTCTTGAGGAGGTGCAGTTAGAAGGTGGAGCTCTGAAACAGAGTATCCTGATACG
>JAIUJM010000691.1:0-13235 GCA_026262225.1 Inosperma sp. D86 | reverse complement strand
GCCCAATAATGGACGGTTTAAGGGGAGCTATGCTCCCTCCACTGCGAATCGAAAATTTGTATTTGTTTGTCCGGGCCTTTCACCCCTCCCCTCCCATGAAGCCGATAGATGCTCGCTTCGCTCGCAAAAATAGCGAGGTTGGGCTCTACCTTATTGTCAAAGGAGACGTCTGGTATTGTGTATTTCGTCATCACTAGCGATACCAAACAAATCTGAATCTCGGAAGAAGGGCGCAAAAGACCAGGAAGCCACGACCATCCTCCCGTTGTATACCACTGCCCTGCTCTTCGTCTCGACAACTTGAGGCGACCTGATAATCAACCAGATGGTCCGTCATAAACTTTGCAAAACCTGGACGCCTCAAGTCCGACTCGTTCTGAATACTTTCCCGGAGTCTGCCAATCCCTAGTTGTCTCTCTGCGAAAGTGATCAACTAGGTCAAAAACCAACAAGGCCATCTTCGGTAGGAATATAGTCACCATCCTAAGGAAGATCAAAAGAAACACGACAAAAGAGTAAACGATAACTCCAACTTTTATGTAATGGCCACAACAAGGCTACAAGCTACCAATTGTCGAGAATCCTTTTAGAACAGATCGGTCTCTAAATTCCTGGACAATCTGCCAGTCAGAGGAATCGCTGGACGATTCAGATAGTGCCGATATTGAGGAATAGGGGGAGATGTGGACACCAAAGGATCTGGATATTTCTGATGGAACAAGATTAAATGCGTTGTAGGACTGTATAATTACAAGATGTATTTATCATTATCAAGAAGTGGTGGTGTATGACGAAACCTACTGCTAACCATCCAAGTGTGGGGCAGGACCAATTCTTGAACAGTTGCGAAACATGTTGACAGTCGTGTCACAGCGTTCAAGAGTACCTTGCTATTCGAATGTCAAAAAAGTTGTATGCAAGGAACTGTAGTCTGACAAAATTGCAAAAACACAATGGTTGGTTGGGAACAAGTTGGGAAGATGATTTTTTCCGGATCTGAATTACATAATTTATATCCCCATTTCGTGGACAGATTTCTGGAACTGTTGGTCCACAAATCAGTGTACTTACTAACAGCCACAAAAACTATATGAATGCGTTCATTAAAAATTAATCATTAGCTATCGATGGGAACTGGGCTTGACAAGTCGAGTAAAGGTGTGTAAGTCATAAAGTTTGAGAAAGCAGACGTCCGCCAGATTTTACATACATCACCAGCGATGCCAAACCAACCTACGATTATCCTCCTCCTCCATCTGCTGGTTCTCGTCCGCTCTGTCTGACTCAATAATACTGAGGTCAACAAGACGGTCTGCCATAAACCTTGCAAAACCTGGGCGCTTCAAATCAGTTTCAAGTTCTGCATACTTCTTCTGAAACTGGGTTTTAGTCGTCTCTTTGCGAAACTGATCTACGAGACCGAATATTGAAAGTGGCTTTTTGTCTGTCAGAGAGAAATGGAAACATAGTTGTCATAATCAAACCGTCACAGAATAGCAGAACACACCAAAATAAAGCTGGAAACACGACGTTCCAAAGAGGAGAGAAACGACCAGTCCAACAAATGTCCACAGGCCACCAACTGTCGAGAATCCCTTTAAAACAGAGCGGTCTCTGAATTCTTGAATGATCTGCCACTCAGAAAAATCCGCGAGGGGGACGATTCGAAGGGTGCCAATATTGGGTGAATGGGGGATGAGCTGAGATGCGGATGATAGAGGATCTGGGTTCAAGTTGGTTATTTCTGATAGAACAAATGTGTCGTAGGCCTTCATAATTCAGGAAAGTGGTGTTGGTGGTGATGGTGGTGAAACTCACCGTGAACACTCCAAGTGAGGACAGGGCACGATTCCTGAATAATTGCAAAACATTTTGCTTTGCAAATCCGACCAGATTCATACCAGGAAGCAACGAAGCTGGAACGCTTGTCCTACGTCGGATAATATCGTTGGGAGCACTGCCTGCCATGATTTGTACCGAATTTATGCCACTGCTACCGATTGAGTCCAAAACAATACCGAAATTGGTGAAATTTACAGTCACCAAGGCTTCGCTTTGGAATGGACACTGGAACGTTACAAAATGGAATATCATTCGCGTTTGTGGGAATAAATCCTTAGAGGTCACACTTTCGTATGCTGGTACTAAGGGACACGAAGAGGCTGAAATTATGATGTGAGTTCGTCTTTGTGATGGTTCAGGATGGATATATTTACTATGATTCCCCTCCGATAACACGTCAACCTTCACGTCAGCCGACCAGTCTATATCACCTTGATTAAGACCGGAATTCTGTGCCCGTCCCTGTACAAAAACCAATCAAAACAAGACCAGAGTGTCATTTGAATGCACAACACACAACGATGACATTCCAAGCAGTAAATTGCGGTGAAATTTTTAATTCAGTAGGATAGAGTAGAGATCTAGACTCCCTGATGGGTATCGAATCCGTTTCACGTAATGGCGCAATGATGATGACATTCCAGGCGAGAGCTACCGTCAAGAAGATTGAACAGTTAACCAGGACCGCAGTAAGACTTAATCGGATAGAGAAGGGAACTGCTCTTTGTGTAGAAGTGTAAATGTGCCTATTCATCGAAAAGATTGACGACTTACTGTCCCCGAAGACCTATTGTTCTATTAAGAACAGAAACAAAAGTCGATGGCTCTTGCACATTGACGAGTTTTCGTGATCGTACGCCATAGAAGTCGTACAAGTGGTCGTGGTTGGATGCATTAACGAAATCGGTGAACTTCAGATAACCTATAAGAAAGAGGATGACGGCGCTTGTGATATCGAAAACTGTAAGTGACAGATAGGCTGGTTCCCCAGAAATAAATCGCCGCCATAGAATGATGTATGCTGTTGATATATGTAAACAACAAGCTGTGTAGAGGACCAGTCCTCAACATTACCAGCTATTTCTATCATTGTTAGAACAAAGTCAAGTGGAAATACGAAACTAGAGGTCAACTTATCAGTAATATATCAAGGGATTTATAACCCCACAACTCACCAAAACATGTTAAGGTGGTAAAAACTGACAAAATACAAGAGCACATGCAATGCTATGATTTTCACAACAGAAAATGTTGCCTCACTTCCATAAAGGAAACAGAGAGGAAAAAGGGAATATAGAGTTAGTCGTAGGGCCAATCGCACGTCACGAGATTTTATGGTCCACATTTTGCTAAAGTTGCCCAGGCTCGCGTGTGGAGGATGTTGATGAAGACTCTCAGGCATTCCACAGACTTTATGCAGCCCGCAGTTCATTATCGTTTATTTGGTTGCTGGCATTGAATGGTCCCGTCTGGCAGTCTGTCACTGTGATAAGGCTAGTGGTACCTGATCCGAAGTATAGCGCCTTGGCATTTGGCATTGGAGATGACCCAGCGAAAAAAGAAGTAGAGGTGAGATCGCCAAAGAAGTCCTATAGGATTTCTTGAGGGATGGTCAGTGACCATAGCAAATCGCGCCCGAGTCCCAAAGCTTTGAATCATGAATGTATCATATCACGGTGGCAGGTGGGGGAAACCCTTATATGTATTAATTAATAGTCCCTTTGGCAAGTCAAAATATTTGAATATAACAACAAACTTGAAGCCAGTGACGAGTGATTCTGAATGACATGCAATAAATTTTTTGAAAAGCAATAGGCTCACTGAAAATATGAGAAAAAAAACGATACCCAATATAAGTTATGTAATTTGAAAGGGGAAAATGAACATGGCATATCATGATGCAAAAAAAAAGATCCAGGTGTTTCGGACACCACACGCTCTTTGTACTTTCTGGGCTGGTCAGGAAGATGCAACGAGCATCCCATATTCAGAGCTGAACACACTAATCAATACTTTCCAGAGTATACCACGGTATTACAATGTGGGATCAAGACTCGGATTTTGACTGCTTGCCGAAAGCAATGTGATTTGAGTTTTCTCGACGGGAAAATCGTTTAAATGATGAAGGTGCAGGATCTGTACTACGGTCATAAAATTGATCAAGCTTCAATTGAGCGAGTCAATCACCTGGATGGATTCATCTGTCTTCAGGATCCCCATCCCAAATCCGAAAGTTTTAAATGAACCTTCCCGAATCTTTGGGCATTGAATTTGGCGTAGAATCACTTGAAAAATTTCAAAACTTCTGGGGTCGTACTTTGCATCCGGAACATACAAAATGACCCTAATATCAATACCGCATTCCCAAATCTATTTCGAAATTCATCAGCTGAGTGGCCAAGAATGTTGGGTAGACTCAATTACTTAGCACTCCGATTCAGGAACACGAATAGCTGAGAATCAAATACATGCCATCCCAGATATCACTCTAATGTTCAACTTCAACGACAAGAAACAACTTGCAGAGATGGACAAACAGGGCGACCTGACTATAGAACGGGCGAGGAAAAGCTATGAGAGGGCGAAATACCGATCGGGGCTGTGATCTTGATTCCATCGTTTGAATACACCAGCGCCAATCCTAATCTTAAATTCCGAACCCAATACTAGGCCTATTTCTAATTCTGAGTGAGATAAGCACAAGCTCGAGGGGTATAATTATAAAGTTCTAGGAACAGATTCACAAATCAGCTGCAATATTAAAAGCATGGATGCTTTGGAAAACTCAACGGAAGGCTACTATGATACTTTTATTCGAAATTCGAAATTGGATTAGGAAAACAGTACAACTCTTTGGATTTTGGTGACGCAGTTGTGGATTAGCGTATATGAATGTGTGGATTCACCAATGAATGAACGACAACATGGACGATTAGAAAGTGGAGTATGAGTAAGCGAGGACCCAGTTACTAATAATAGTAAACATAGTGCAACAGCCAGAAAGGGTTCTGCTGCGTCGTTCGCCTTGTATCTCTTGCCACGACTACGACCAGGACTGTCAGCCACTCATCGACAAAAACAACGTCGCAAAAGGTTTTTTGAACAAAAAACCGTCTTCGTTGTTGACTACGTTACACCATCTTACTAATTGTATTCAACCTATCACAATGAGCGGCAGTAGCAACCCGACAAATACAAGGCCACCTTCTTCTCTAGATGTTCTGAACGACACAGAACAAGCGGATATGATGTTCACCGCACCAGCAGACCTCGACTTGGGAGGTACAGCTCAATCATCCGGAGCAAGTAGATCATCTATTGCGAATCAAACAGACGCCCACTCCCTCGACGTCGAGATGGTCCCAGTTGATAGCATAGACCAACTTCCTTTGACTTCTCTTACCTCCGAAATGGGTACTACTAGTGCTGTGCTGCCGTTAGCTATGCCCTTACCCCTAGCTTCTTCGCCTTTGGTAGCCACTTCATCGGCACCGAGTACCCCGTCAGCATCCGCCTTCACGCCCGGCTCTTACCGCAGTAATAGGCGCGCCAGGGTGGATGACGACGACGACGACGAACGGGACCGTAGGCACCCTTCACAGCGTATCAGCAGCAGTGGAAACAGTGCCAGCGGCACACCTGTTCCTACTTCTTTCCCTAACACACAGGTCAGTATTACCACATCCATTGGTCACGAGTAATCTTCTCATGATTCCGAATCTACCTCTCTTTTGTAGGCCCCATCCAATTCCACCGCAAGTAATTTACCGACATTCACGCATTTGCCTCCTTTGGCCGGTCAACCTCTTGGTACCGTGACCACCGGTGACGGTCTTCCCGACGCCCACGCACACCCATTTGGGTCTCTGTTCGGAGGGCTTTTTAGTAGTAGTTCACACAGCAATAATAGCGTTTCGATGGCCCCGCCGAACAGCATTAATTCTCCTGTTCCTGCGTCGGGTTCTAGCTCGAATGCAGGCCCAGACACTTCTCGACCTCAGTCACAATCACCCCCCGAACAAGGACATGTCCCCCAACACCAACGAAATGGATATAATGATCCCAGCACCTCATCGATAGTATTTGATTACGAATTCTCTATCGTTGTAGATCGAGATGGGGCCAGGCCTGTCCAGTTTCATCAAAGGCGGGGAAGACAGGGTCGACAACAACAACAGTCTTCTCAGGGTACACACCCACAGAATGGACCGCCGACAAGTCAGCAGACAACAGCTTCAGCGCCTCCTGAGGCGATCGGGGATCAATATGCACCTCCACGCCCACAATCACAACCACCATCACAGTCATCTCGTGACGTTCCTCCTCAGATACCACAGCCCACTGGCGTCTCTGATGCAGGTCCAATTCCCAACGGCCCTGTCCCGCCGCCTCCCATGCCACAGAATCTTAACTTCGCTAATATCTTCACCATACCCTTCGGGTTAGGTGGATTCCCATTCGGTGTACCAATTGAGGAAAAAGAGGACCCGGAACGGGCACGCAAGCTCGTTGAGGGTTTGGAGAAGGTACCAGTTGGTTTGGTGAGAAGATTGGAGAGGGTTGGGAAGGGAGGTGGAGGGATGGGCGAAGAGGAAAGTAAGGGGGGGGATGCTGGTTGTGCGGTTTGTTGGGAGAGGTTGTTGGAGGATGAGGCAACTGTGACTAAGATGGAAAAAGATGAAGATACAAAAATGGTCGTTGATGAAGAAGGAAATGAGGATACTGCGACAAAAACTGAAGGCTCCGAATCAAGTCCTACCCACCCAATGATCGTAGCACTTCCTTGCGCCCACGTCTTCCACGCCGAGTGTCTTATCCCGTGGTTTTCGAGGCCAAAGCATACGACTTGCCCAACGTGTAGATTCAATATCGACCCTGAGAATTTGACCTATGTTTCCGCCGCAGCGAGGAGGAGGAGGGAACAAAGAGAGCAGCGGAGGCGGGAGGGTGCTGATGATGTGAACCCTGACATGAATGGAGGTGAGGAGACTGGAAATCAGCCTCCTGAACCTGCTGGTGCTGAGGGTGATGACGAAAGAGGGCAAGCTCAGCCCCAAAACCAACAGCAAGCAAGAGATGCTGATTTCGGTGCTGCCCAGGGAGGGTTTGCTGGATTGTTACAGATGTTGAATGCACAGACACGGACGAGGGGCCATGCTCCAGGACCTGTTCCTGGCACAGGTGTAGCTCCGCCTGGAGGTAGGTTTTCGAATTGGATTCAAATTGTGACGAATATTAATTACTGTTCCTTGTAGATCCTGTTTCTCAGACACAACCACATCTTCCGCCTTTACATCCTCAAGAACAGGGACAACCTATCCCTTTTATGGCTATACCTATGCCAGGCGTTGGACCTGTGCCTGGTTCTAGTCCAGCTCCTTCAAATATTCCAGCCAGACCTGCTGGTAATACTTCCAACCCTCCTCCGAATCCCGGTGCCGCTCCTGGTCCTGGGGGTGATCAACGCCAATATCCGGGTGTCCCAGCTGGCATGGGTATAGGATTGGGCATGCAGACATTCACGATTCCTGTTGCGGGAGGTGTTATGATTGGTCAGTTTTTTTTGGTGTTTGTGTTGGTGGGTGAGAACAGTGCTAATTTTTCTTTCTTTCTTTCTCTACTACTCTAGGCGGTACCATCCCGATGCCATGGGGTTTTGGCAGCGTGAATCGCGGCAATGCGAATCCTGCAACTGTACCTCTCTCTGGCCCTTCTACTGCTCCAGCTGGTAACGAAGCTGCTCCGCCTACAAATAATAACAACTCAAATCAAGATACTTCCACCGCGCCTGCTTCTAATGCTCCTCAAGCCCAACAAGCTGAGCCAGTTCATCCACATCCTGCTCAAAACCAAGGACGAGGTCAAGGTCAACTACCCAATTTTATGGCAGACGTTTTGAGGATCACGGTTGACATGGTGTTTGAGGACCCTCGTTTGAGACCAGGCGAGCAACCCGATCAGCGTCAACACCAACAGGGTCCCCCTTCTGATGGAAATGAAGACATTGCTGGTGATACTGAAGATCACGATCACGATGAGTCTGATGACGAAGACGACGAAGATGGACCCCCTGATCTCGTGGACCCGATGGAGGCGGTGGCGGAACAGGGCAGGCAGCTTGAGGAATTGGTTGATTTGATTATGAGAGGAGGTCGGCAGAGACGTGGTGGGGCTAATACCGGAGCTACAAACGCTGGGGCTTCTACTGAAAATAACAATGGAACTGCTGAAGCTAGTCAACCTCAACCTCAACCCACGCAGGAGGAAGCGCAACCAGGAAACTCGACTGGTACATCTCATCCTCCGCCGCCGCCACCTCCACCCCCTCCAGCATTTGGACCCAATCGAACGATGCCGATGCCAAATTTGGGAGGAATTCATATTGCTTCAGGCAGTGGCCGGTCGGTTGGTGAGGCTTTCACCCAGATGTTTTCGGCGTTTCAGCAAAGGCTGGGTGGTGGGCCTATGCCACCGGCACAAGCTGGTCAGCCAGGACAACAACCTATGGAAGAGGGGCACCAGCCTCAGCCGCAACAACCTGCTGGACAGGCACAAGCGCAGGGTCCTGCAGGACCCACCCAGCCCCAGCAAAATCAACAACAACGCCCGTGGCAATTCATACCCGTTCCTCTTCCAGCTGATCTAGACTTCTTGATGAGGCCTCCTCGTCCCGAGGGTCCCAAGCGTCCTTGGGCTCCTCCACCCGCACCTGGTCCTACGCTGCGTCAGAGAATTGAGCGAAGGGAACGGGAAGCTGGATTGAGGTGTCATGATATTTCTTGTGGACTTGGTCCATCCGACGAAGACCCGTTCGCGGGTGAACCTGGAAAATTGTCTTCGCAGTTGGTTATTATGAGCAAGGCCGATGGTGACAAAAATGGAAAGGAGTTCGAAAGCGCACCTGTCTGTGACCACTTGTTCCATGAACCTTGTTTGGTTAGTGCGCAAAGGGTGCACCTTCGGGGTGCTGAAGCTGATGTTGGAGAGGACGGGAGTGTTGAAGTTTCTTGTCCTGTTTGTAGGGGTGTTGGGTGTGTTACGAAGGAGCAGTGGGAAGAGGGGGTAGCTGCGTTGCAGTGAAAGCGAACAGGATTCGACGTTCTACTTTTCTTATTTCATGAAGCCCATCATTGTATTGTTCCGCACTTTGTGAGTTGACTGTTGTAAAACTGGTGTGTTCGTTCTAACCTCTTTTTTTTCCTGATAGAGATTTATCAAAGCCACAAGAAATAAATAAATAGCAATTTCCAGCAAGTATGATGCATCAGATTCAAGTCTTCCATTTTACGCAAGACACTTCAACCGATGATTAACTTATGTGGTATTAGATCCCTCCTGGGGATTCATGCATAGACTCAGATCTCACTTTGCGAAAGGCCCACGTCCAGCGGACGTCTTTTCTCTCTAGTGGTAAATCTAACCCTTCTTTGCTTGATATCGAACTCTCATACCATCATCTCAATTGTAAATCCAACAAGCCACTGGCATTCCCATTCCACACCTGTTTCGTTAGTTATTGTCATTATTACAAAGTATCGTACGAGTATCCACGACTGCACAGCTTAATTACAAAACCCCTCCACTTGGCCATTGTATTTTGCACATTTTTTTTACTTCGCGCCTTCCCTACCTACTAGGCCGTGACTCAAAAAGAAGAAAATATTATTAGCTACAGCCTACAGTTATGATTGTATTTAGTTTCGAGCAATAGTTCCAATGAAATGAAGACTAGTCATGTCTCAAGTATGTATTCCTACATGAGCAGTTGGCGCTAGTTAGTAGCGGGCATGGTTATTTTTAATTGCAACTGCAAGGACAGACGGAACGACGAATGAATACAACCTGAAACTGTTATTTATTCATTCATTATCAAGCAAGGTTCAATATCCAATCAATATCAGATATCTGCTGTACAAATGGAAAAGTCAGCTTTGTAAAATTTTTATATTGGATTCGCAACATGCAGGAGACCTCGTGCTTGTGCTTTATCACGTCTATGATCAGATGAGCCGTCCGAGCGCTTGAGCCAGAGACATTAGCGCCCGGCAGCGTCAACACGTGAGAGGGTCTCGACTCCACGGTTTTTGAATGGAAAAGGTGAGCTGCCCAAACCAAGGCTGCTCGTCCCTTGTCTCTGATGCATGCTTTACTTCAGATTCAGATTTTGGCTTTGTTCTTGTCCATTCCTTCGATACGGACACTCATTCTGGAAGTGTCGTAGCCTTGAGTCAGATTTGGCTCTCATGATCGATCTAGTAGATACTCCTTGTGTCTTAAATTCATTTGTTGTGTTTATTCAACTCGGAAAAAATTCCATGTGGCTGAACCGCAGTTTGAAATGAACTAGCCACAAGCTTGTGACCACCCTAAATCGGATCATTTACTTGAATGCGGCGACTACTTACTGAATGGCGCCCACAGGAGAGTCATGTATTGATTTTCACCCCAGATAGAAGATCTACGAAATTTGCGTAAAGAAGCGCAAATGGGCATAGTATCTCCTTGTTTTATCCAGATTCAGAGCGGACTCTGAGCGAATCTCTCCCGGTCCAACTTTTCCTTCAGGGTGTATTGCTATTCTTAATGGAGGAGAGTTCCGTTTTCCTGTAACAAAATGTTTCGTTGAAACTTGACAGGAATATAGTTTTGCCAACACGAACGACTGGGAAATTATTAATTATAAGGATTATAAAACTATGCCGAAATTCAATTTGAGAAAGAGGGAGAACTATCAAAAAATGGACCAGGAATACATAAAGAAAAATAGGTAGAAAATTTGGATGAAGAGGTTTCAATTTCCTCCTTGTTGGGTGAAATTCAAAGGTGTTTGTGTGGTTACCGTCATGGGGGTTACAAATCCTGTATTGCCTTGCCTGCATTGTTCGGATATGTATGACAATGATGTTCACCATGCCTGGAGTATATCCGTTGATTATCACAGGCGGTGGTGACAAGTTTCGTGGATTGCTCAAGAAGTCGTGGAAGATGGCGAAAGGTTCTGGATTCAGACGTGTTCGAACAATTAAAGTATGTGTCATTTTTCCTGATGTGTATTCATTCAGTGGATCACCTACTCGAGACCTAGTATTTAGCCTGCAATACATCCAAAACATACCTAGCACTTGGCCGTTTGTCCGCGTCCTTGCTGATGCAACTATCAGCCAGCTCTCGATACCATTGAGGCGTGGACCCTTGCCCATCCCTCCATACGAAACAGGGTGGCCCCGATCGATCCTCTCTCTCAAATCTCCCAACTTCCTCAGCGATCTGCCATAGCACGATCCCGAGAGCAAAAATATCCCTTGCTCTGCTCAGTGGAAAGACTGCGTCAGGCTCTACCAGATCAAGTTCTGGCGCGACGTAAATCTCAGTGTATCCATCCTGAGGTGCAACATCAATATGCTGCAGGTGGCCATCTTGACAAAGGAGAATATTGTCCAGTTTGATGTCGCCACTGCAGATACCGCTGTCATGAAGAGTAACAACACCGGTCGTGGCTTCGATTGACCAGGTATGCTTTAGAGACCAGCTGAGCTTCGAGATGGAGGGTTTTATAGAAGTGGAATCTTCACTGCTGACTGTCTGTAACAACTTGGGACGCAAGAGCACTGACTCACGCTTTGAATCCAGGTGATCAAATACGTCGGCCAATGTTCCTGCGGGCATGAATGGCATGAGGTATCCACGAAACCCGGAATTCAAGTCATCCGTTACAAGGAAGACAGGCTTGATAATGAAAGGCGATTGGAGGCGGTTGAGATGCTCAACCTCAGAAAGGAGAGCGCTCATCGGCCGATATTCTCGGTCTATGGGTATTTGATATCTCTTGAACACATACAGGGATCCTGTGGGGTCTCCGGCTATAGTGACAATGTCGATGTTAAAATGTGAAGTCTTCGTGGGGCGTTTTCGGAGACGAGAGATCGAGACACGCGAAACGGTGGCCAACGTGTCAGGAATATGGGGATATGCCTTCGCTTCAGGTAAATTCCTTGGCAGAACAGAGACGTCCAAGGTCCCGTTGACAGTCTTGATTCCAACCAAAGTAACAGGCAGCAAGTCGTCAATTTTGTTGAGAATCTGTACGTCATAATCCAGTGGAATATAGTTAGCTGGATAGTGGTATTTGAAAGCATGCGTACCTCATTTCGGAACGTCTGAAGATCAAGATAACTTCCAGGCTGCAAGGCTTCATTTTCCTCACAGCTCGCATCGCTCTCGTTCCACGAATAGTAGACGATAATAACAAATCCGGTTTCGTAACGCGTGTGATCGACCTGGTACAAAAAGGTGGTGGAACCTGCCGTGGCTGCCATGTCATCTGTACCAGGCACCAAACAGCCCTGATGCGAGACTGGTCCCATCATCAAGTCGTCCTCATCCCATTCTCTCCATTCTCTCCTTTCTAAGAGCATATGGGATTTGGGGGGGTTGCCTAGCGCTGAACATATAATCAGTTGATAGAGGAAAATGTCGGAGTCAAGGCTGCGGGGTGCACAAATCCACGTACCAATGGCGGTTATATCGGAATGGCCGACTGTTGTCATCGGGCAATAGTGGGATTATAGAAGAGCTCCAAAAGAGTTGGTCTTAAGTATCGAGCTCAAATCCATGTGCATGCTGTCACACAAAGGCAACAGGCGATAAATTATTGTCAAGAACCTAGTGAAAGAATTGCCGCACACAGCACACCAGGTTATCGATCGTTGTCATAATAGGACCGGCGGTGTCTGGATTTGTTGAAAATTGAATAAAGACAACAGTTTTTAAGTCAGAACTCACATAGTAACTCTTCAAAGAATAAAGAACTTTTACAATAAAGACGCGCGCTTCGCCCACAAAGTCTGCAGCAACAGGTACAAATACACAGCCAAGGCGAAGGTGGTTGAAGGTCTTGCTATCTGTGAGCCTTTACATCTATCTTGTGGGACAAGCTGCTTAAACCGGTGGAACAGCCAAAGGTCGAGGAGGATATTCGACGAGTGAGCATTGTCAAACGGTTGGAAAGAAGCACCGCAACTATCCTCTCGTTGGAATTATTGAAAGCAAGCCAGTCCGACTCCCTCAACAAACATCCCTACAACGCGGTCTGCTAGCCGCAAGAATCGTCGCCTCCCTGCAATTCTTTCGCTGCTCGTCGAGCTTTACAGTCACAATGTTTTTTGAAAAGTCAAAACTAGTTGCATTCCGCTCTTCACTGCTGTCTTTGGCATTGTCACGACGAACACCATTCGTCCCGGTGCGTCCATTTTCGAATTTCCGTTCCATTCCGAATAGACACATTGGCGAGTAACATCGCTGACAAGCCTCAATTACCGCTATCCCTCTCATCGTCGCATCCATTGACTTCCTCTTCAAGTTGACCGCTCAACTCCATAATCGTGATATCAATT
>JAIUJM010000690.1:0-13247 GCA_026262225.1 Inosperma sp. D86 | reverse complement strand
TATAGCCATTATTGCACGCATATACAGTATCTCTAACAACAGGGGCAACAGTTAGAGAGGAAAACATGTATATTGCCCGTATATATACTGGTAAATGTAGGATACATGAGTCTCTACTTAGACTAACAAAGATTTCCTACCACGATCGCGACTAACACACCCTCATCGCGGCATTGCCAAGCTATCCTGAATTAAAATTGGAATACCACACTCGAGACCTAGAGTAAAGATCAATGAGATACTGATATAAGGAATAGTCGCCAAAGTAGCCTTACCGCCTGATACATATATGCACTTTCCGATGATGTGGAATAGTGGAACACTGGAACCTGATCAACGACTGTCAGCCTTGTTGAAAAGCATATTACATTGCACATACTTACCAGGTCGCAATCAAGCCTAGAGCTCTAACACACTTGTAAATCCTTGGGTCTACAATGTACAAAATTCAATGCAAGAACTCACGGCCAGTTTTACCACGACTTGTGTTGGGAAATTTTTGTGACCGTGTTAAGGCTACAACTTAGTTAGTACTTCTTGCATGAATCACGGTGTAATACTTGCAACTGACCCAACGCTTTGCGAATTCGTCAGTGGAACGATGTGGAGGAAGTAATGTGGCAGAGTCATGGTGGTAAAGGAAGAAGTGACGGTGGCAGGCTTGCACGTACGTCGAGACTTAGCTATAGAATTTGTCCTGAGCCGCTTGAAATCTAGCTATAATAAGGACATAATCTAAGAATTACCTTGCCATTGTTGATTATCGGAGATTTCCCTAAAATCCGGACAAAATGTTGTGAGAATCAGTTTATTTCTTCTAAATTGCAAATTTCTATAATCTCCCATTTCACGCAGTGTTCACAGCCACATTTGAAAAGATGTGGCTTGAAATAAATAAATCCTACCCAGTTGGGAAGTGGTGGCTGTGAAGCTTCCATTTTGATGGAAGCTTCACAGCCACATTTCAAACCACGTGCCTTACATCTACGTTCAATAAATGGTGGGTCACTGACGACAATTCAGCGTTTTAGTATTTATATGTGCAACATGTATCACTAATGTCTAAGACAAATGACATGCCAGCAATAAAATATGAGAAAGGTATTTCACAACGTAGGCTGTGGAAGCATAAGGGACGCGTCATAGTGTGACATCATCATGTACTGTTTTGGGATGTCGTTACATAAGTTCAATTTACAATGTCAACCTGTTCTATCGTCTCAACTACACTACTTTCCCAAAAATGCTTCACTCCTCAGCAGTATTTTCAACCTTCCCTTGGCGCACAGACTTTCATCTGGAGACGAATGTAGATGTAACAGCAGATTTCACGACCCAGGTAGGTGTACATCGTTTACCTCGCTGCTTGCAATGCTCACCTACCTTAGGCATTCTTCAAGGCGCTCGCTGAATTCGAGCAAGCACTACAGTCACCATACGACACAGATGCGGCTGACCTTCGTCAGGCTTTAGCCATCGTCACCTCAGATGAGCCAGCTGAAATGCCCACTATCAGCACAACGGTTCCCAAGCCAGCGCGACTGAGGCTTTGCCACGTACTTTGCATGTACAGGCTCATAGATGTCCTCCACATGCTTCGGAACCCTGACTCCATGTTTCGTAATCCCCGCTATTCCAGAATGCCGTTTATTGGTATCTCGGCAGATGTCAAGGTAGGTAGTCGTCGCTTTCACCAATACAGCATGCTGATTGTTGTATAAGGGCTGGCCAATGACGGACTAGGTAGCCAATCTTAGCAAAGGGCGAGATCTCTGCGATGCCCTGGCCAAGTTTCAGACTACCACTGCACCCACCACAGCAGCTGTAACACTATCTTCTCCCGATGACCTGACTCTTCAGTCGAATCTATTTAAGGAGTTGCAGACCATGAACAAGCAGACGAAGGGGTTTAAGGCTCTACCTGATCTTGGTGAGGAAGGCGGGTAAGTGAACTTCGGATGCTTTGATAGCAGATGCGAGACAACACATTTAGGACTCTCGCCTTGAACGCTGAGCAGCTGGAGTATGGTTGTGCGCTTGTGCAAAAGTACTCTATGTACCAGCTGCGTTTTCCTCTCCACGCTGCATTGTTGTTTTCCCCTCTGGTCCTGTTGACTGACAAGAAAATAGCAACGCGATGTATGGATCAAGATGAGATGGTAAAGGTAAGGCTGGTCACTCTTGCCCAACATCGACCTTACTAGGCATTCAGGCATCGAAAGCGTTGGGGAATTGCAAACCTCTTCTCCTTTCACAGATCGAGAGTGACATGTGGCAAGCCCTCCTTTCCATTGCCACTGGCCACACTTCAGCATATTTTGCGATACGAACATTTCTCTCGAAGGTACCATGGGCCGTCCTCAGTGCTGTTTCCAGTGAAGAAAGAAATTTCTTCCTTCCTGGTAAGACAGCTCTTGGAGAATACCACTAAACTCATGTATGATTGTAGATGAAAATCCTCTGCTATCGCCAATCTCTCTCCTTTGTCTCGAAAATGAAACCAAGGTCAACAATCATTGGCCCTTAGCCTCCCTGTGACGCCTGGTGCCAGCTGCAGCTAGTGATGGTAAGTGCAATACATCGATTGACAGGTCAACGCCAACACTCTCCTTAGAAGAGAATGGCCAAAATACATCCAGGGCAGGTGAGTGAATCCTGTTGTATAAACGTCACCCAGTCTTGTTACTCAACGTTTCTCCCTTGGCTCATAACACAGATGATGAGAGGATGTCCACACCAGAACCACAGCCAAATACACAAAACAAGCAAATGGATGCTCTAGCCAGGGGAGAGGAGCAAAGTCGTATTCGGGACTCCACAATGCCAGGTTCCGACGTGCCGATGCCAGGTCCCGACAAACCAGTCCCGGGTCCTGATGAGCCAATGCCAGGTCCTGACAAGGCAACGCAAGGTCTGGACGAGGCAATGCAGGGTCCTGATGCATCAAAGGAGCAGACACGCAGTGTGGAGCAGGCGACAGGTAGTGCACGTGAGGCAGGAGAGCAGGAGCCTCCTAGTACAGAACAGGATGGTATGTGCTATTCCTATGCTTAAGCAGTTAGCTTATCCCTTGTCGAAGTGGTGTCCCCACAACAGTCAAAATGCGTCATCAAGAAACAGGGTGCCATTCCTGAGGTTTCCATGGCCACTAAAATGAAAGTGAAGGCCCAATCTAAAACTAAGGTTGCCTCGAATCCCAATATCTGAATATTCGTGGCAGAACTTATTTGGAGCCGATTGACCTCGATCTGTACACGGTGCATGCCAGTCTTCTTTATGTAATAGCCTCTAACGTCTTGCTATAGTCGGAACTTGAGATCACATATCAGAGTGAAAACCTGAGAGGACGACTGATGTCACAAAAGTGCCAGCTCTTTTCACCACTGGGGGAAGCTAGCTGGTTTATACCTGAATTTCATGTGCGCCATATGCTTCAAGTTCTGCTATTTGGTCAGCAAAGCTGATCCTCTTCCACAGTACAAATCCGACCTGGCCGGATTCGAACTTTTTCATACCTTCGTCCAAAAGCATTTTATAGATGGGCAGCCTCACCATGCACAGTCATGCTTCAAGATCCTGGCTCATGCCCGTTATATCGAGCTATCTGTAAATGACATCCAGGAAATACTTCGCACGAAGCATATCGTCGTCACAGACATGCCGTTGAACCCACCAAGTTTGACGCAGCTGGTCTTCGAGAACTAACAAACCTATTCCGCACAATCCATTTTCAGGGTTTGTTAAATGTGGCCTAAACTGCTGTAAGACTTACCACATGTCCTTAGATCAATCCATTCAAGTCGATGACCAACAGTTTGGTCAGCAGCTTTGCATGGGAACTCTGCGAGATTTACTCCGAGCCAGCGAAACAGAGGTTGGACCAATCTTGAACGCCCTTTCTTTTCCCTTGCCTCTCAGCGGCATCTATACCACCAATCCATTCAGCAGCAAGACCGAGGCATGGCGTATTACAGAGGGCTCAAATTTTTGCACTGATGAAGCACGTTATCCGAAGGGTGACATGCGCTGGGGTCTTGCAGGCCTGTGTGGGGCTAGGCACTGGATTCATATAGACAGTGATGGCCTTGGTATGTTCATTGATGTGAAGTGCGGGAAAAAGTGGTGGATCGTCTTCTCACCTCCAGAGGACAAAGATAAATATGCTTTCGCAAGTCTTGACTTGTTTTTAGATGATTTCGATGCCACGCGCCCTGATTGGGGCCACGATCCTGAAGATGGGTGGATAACTGAAGCTGTTCATTTGACAGCAGGGACACGCCTGTAAGATAAACCTACTGGGCTGCACTGAACTAAGTCATTTTGCATTACCAGTATCATGAGGCCCAACACTCCCCATGCCGTCTTCACCACGGATCATTCTATTGTCAAAGGTGGCCATTTTTATGCAAGATACCTTTTTTGGGATTGTGCATTGTTTCATGGCAGATACAGTCATCACAAACATCAAGCATAGCAAAACTAGAGCCCTGCTGCTTCAAATGATGCAGTATATATACAAATGCTTTGTGACCAACCCTGGATCTGATGGTAAGTACATATGAGCTTTTGGAACCAATTGAGCGGACTGTATTGATTATTACAGAATATAATGATGGCCACCTCCCAAACCTGCTTGACAAGGACTCCTTTATCAATGTCCTTACATTGTGCAACTTTTGTTGCCTTGCAAATGTCTTAGATTTCCGTACCTACACGTTCCCTACTCTTGGCAACGACGAGAAACCCAGTCCACATGACCTCAATCTTCGCGAACACTGGGATTACAATGCTCTCTCAATTATAGATCGAGAGCACTTTATATATGTTCGGGGACAGGCACGGAACTTCCTGGTCTGGCTCGGGTGCAACTACGACGTGACATTCCTACAGAGTGATTCACCAGTCATCGATTTCGAGAAGAACTTTGCTGGTCACTATCTATTACAGCAAGTGGCCGCAATTCTCAACTACAAGATGAAGGCAGAAGAGGAAGGCCTGCAAGGAGCCAAGCACTGCACATTCACCGACATTGCACGTCAATTAGATCTTCTGTTTGGGGACAAGCCGACTGCTCTAGGCAGTTGGGAGGAGATGAAGAAGTCTTTCAACCATACGATGACGTTGCAATTGGCTAATCCCGCATTTGTCATCCACAAGAAGAGTAAACCCGATAAATTTAAAGGTTTGTCTGCATCAATCGTGTTACCGAACGACTACTCACAATATTCTAGAGGTTGCCTATGCCAAGCTGGGTGAGACAAGTGCGGATAAACTTTACAAGAAAGGCTGTGAAAATTTTTTTCCCTCCTCGAAAAGCAACATTCGGCCATGTGACACTGATCCGGAGACAGAGTCTGAGGAAGACGAAGATGAAGATGACAACAATGACCAGGAGCCTCCTCAACCACGGCCGGGTAAGCGTAAGTGTATGTCGGAGTAGGGCCTTCATATTGTATAAATTAAATATCGCACGACATGTACCATTATATCCAATAACAATGCGCTACACATGAGGTGACAGTCACAGCCACATTTGGTCACGTGAATGACAACTTAGACAGCTGTATAGGGATGGACAAGCCACATTATTTGTTGGGAGTAGAGATACATGAGAGCTAGAATATAGTGCGGTAACTAAGAGAGATGGGCTAAAAGAATCACGAAATGAACATTGAGGGACAGAGTGGGGCATGCATCACTCGAAGCCTCCTGCATATCATTTGAGTTTGCCAACACAGAAGAACGGGGATACTATAAATGTTCGCAGTGTATGCAACCGCAACAACCGAATCTCCAGGAAGATCAACAGGCTGCCTGATACCCTTAACTCTATACTGTGGGAACTGCTTTAAGGAATCAAAACCGTCTTTATCAAAGTTAAAGTCTGTGTTTCTCGCATCATAAATGGGTACTACAGAGAGCAGTCAGCACGTCAAAGACAGTAAGGAAGGCAGGTGTACCCTCTGCATCAAAATCCAAAAATGGAGGAAATGGCTGAGAATGCCACACTATGTTATCCCCAGTGCCGGGCACGCGTTGAGAGGGCCCATAGAACTTTGGATTCTTCTTCCGCACAGGAGAACCAACAGAGGGTCCTGCAAAGAGTGAGTAGCGAGGACTGAGGAGACAACTGACATACCTGCTGCTCCCTTCTTACGTGTGGAAAAAGTGATCTCGTTTCCGTTGTCAACAGGGGCCTTGAGCGCAGACCAACGGAACTTGGCACCCAGGAAACCCGCAAACCGATAGAAGGACATATCGGTCAGAGTGATGGTGATTTTCCGCACGATATAGCCACCCTTGAAA
The DNA here is from genome assembly GCA_026262225.1 of Inosperma sp. D86. Taxonomy (NCBI): domain Eukaryota; kingdom Fungi; phylum Basidiomycota; class Agaricomycetes; order Agaricales; family Inocybaceae; genus Inosperma; species Inosperma sp. D86. The sequence continues at coordinate 6,941 of JAIUJM010000690.1, read as the reverse complement.
TTCCCGGAGTAGTTGTGAGGATTTACAAGGTCGCAGGATGCAACCGACCCAAGCATAATGCCCACAGCATTGCAGCGGGGACTGAGACAGCCAAGACGATACCCAGCATCAACAGTAAAGGATGCAGGATCAGCATGGGAAAAGTTCGTGAAAGGGCCAAACGAAACAAATTTGTCTGCAGCTTCAATCATTCTTAAAAGCAGCACATCAGGTCCAGGAAATCCAACAATGCTTAGCACCCATACCTATAAGCAGATTCATCCAAATGTTCGGATATAAGATCCAGAGACAAGAAAGCTGGGGTGTGGGAGGCATCCCTGCCAATGGGCCTCAATTCACATGATCTATCAAGAGGAATATGCTTAGTGGAATCAGAAATACTTAAAAAATACATACGGCAGAGTCGGTAGTCTGGCCTCAGGATCATCTACCTCCAATTCAACACCGTCTTGAGAAGAACCACTTTTGGGAACACTGTAAACATGTGAGGCACAGATAATATGACAGGCAAGGAGCATGCCGACATGGCAGTTTTCTCGGCCTCAGCCTCTGGAGACAGCTCTGGGACCTGGGATGCCATTTTCGTTGATTTCTTCCTGCCGAACAAGTCATGTTAACTGTTTATAACTACCGAACTGCCGTACCCATTTTTCAAGGCTCATTTCTTCAACAACGCAGCTATCTGAGCTTCAAGATCTTCCTCTGAATCCGACCTGTCCATTTCTCCATCCGATGAAGCATGGATGTTGGAAGAAGGAGCAGCTCTGACTCTACAAGGAAAGGCTTAATACATCAAACGCTAACCAAGAAATGAAGCTACCTTGAGGCAGGTGCGACCTTACTTTTAGGAGCTTGCTTGCTGTCGCTTCTGAAAAGTATTGGGTAAGATAAATGGGTGATACCAACAACAACTTACGCATTGGCAGCATGAATCCATGAAATCTACAGAAAGCAAACAACAGCTTATCTTTGCACCTTGTCGTTCTTCCGAGAGGATTTCAAAGAATCGATGGGGAACGACATGTATGCTGCCTTTGCAGACAGTTTTCGCCTAAGCAACGGAATAAGAATGATAACCGCCAAAATTTAAAAAAAGGTACTACATGTGCTTTTGAGCTGAAGGAGCCTTGGGAGCACAATCAGGTGCAATTGCTGCAGGCAAGTCGTCGTTGGACCTGCTCTCATTCAGTGTCATCAGCAAGGTCACCAGCCAAAATGCTCATGAAATGGTCCCAAATTCAATACGGCGGGCTTGAGGAGAGGGGGACCTGACGATACCAGGTCTACAAGAGAAGATAAGGCTGACAGGGATGTGAAAGAGACTCAAGTCAATGGAACCTACAAAAAGGAAACAGGAGACTGTGACAAGTCAGGGATTTTTGAAGTAGCCTTCTTCACCTTTTTCTTAAGCGATTCAGCTACAATCTCACTAAAGAGACCTGAGTCAGCGAACCAGATGTGCTCAAGTTACATACATGTCAGAGCTATCTCCATTACCAGTGGACATAGCAGCAGGGCGTTTAGCCCTGACCAGAGGTTAGTGGAACAAGATGGCTAGAACTAACCCAACGATGTACTTGATGCTGGCAGAAGGTGTAGCAGTCAATTGGGTCATATTGTGGATAGCGAGTAAAAGATAGCAAAAGCAATAAAAGTTATAAAGCAACTGTTGGAAGAGAAACCAAGGGGAGTGCTTTTAAACATGCTGACAGGTTGAATACATTCTCAAAACTCGTTTTCAACTGACTGTTCTCGAGCACCAGAAGGGGAAGAAAGCGGGTGTAACCCAGAAGCACCACGCATTCTTTCCAAAAAAAAAGACGTCTCGAGAAATTAATCATAAAAGTGAATGGTTTGTACATACGAAACAACACCTACGACAGATCTTGAACGGAAATTAACAAAGGCAATGACATTCATTGTTCTAGAGTTAGTCAAAGCAGATGTACAAAACAATAAAAATGATAGAAACATACCATGTGAAGGGTGATCCGCTCACAACACTGGCAATGTTAATGAATTGCGAGCCTCTGTAGCCTGGAAACGGGTGTCCCCTCATTCTGTCGTGGTCTGGACCACAACCCATCAAACTACACTTCTTTCATCGATCCGCCTGACAGGAAGGATGGAGAATCAACTTAATGTAGAACCCCAGAGCGAACTTGGAGCAGATGTTGCAGAAGCGCATGAGAGTCCCAACCAGCAGGAGACAGTGCAAACATTAATACGTTAATACTATACCAAAATCTTATCATCTCAGATACCAGCTCCCTGCAAGTCTTGTCTACCAAGGTAATGGAACCCACATACGATTATTCGGGTGCAGGTGAGCTTCTGCATGAACATTCCGATGCGGAGGAATAAACTCGAGATTTCGATAAAGCAATGGCTCTAACCCAAATCGTAAAAGAACGTGTCTCAAATCCGCACAGTAGTCTCCAGCTCGCGAACATGTTCCAGGTGCGTATGACCTCACATCCAAGAGTTTGATTGTCATTCAAGAAAATAGAGAGACAGCGGAGCTAAGATCAAGGTTGAAACCCATGGTGGGTTAGGACGACTCATCGAAGAAGACGAGGCAGAAGGACAGCCTGAGGAAGTTGTTGTTGCATTCCAAGGCATCATCTGCAAGAAGGAGTTGCCTCCTGTCGCAGACAAGATAAGGTGACACATTCCATATCCATGGCAAACTCAACACTAACGGAGCGTTACAGCAAAAACAAAGTCCAGTTTTTGTGTCAAGGAATTTCGCTTACAGGTCTTGGCGAAAGCAGCATGGACCATGTTTTTGCGAAAGTGGCTGAGGTACAGGGAACATTCCAACAATTCTTCAGAGACAGATTGCAAGACTGTTCCGTCTTCTCATCTTTCAAGGGCTATCTGGCCTTAGACATGTCCAACCGATACTTTACTGCAAGACAGGATGCCATCGATGACACCATCTGCGAGCTGGATCAAGATGTCGATCCACAGGGACATCTCACAAGGCTCACAGGTCCAAATTTCATTCACACTGCAGATAATAAGGTCTATTATTTTGAGCGAAGAAAAAGTGGAGAGAACAGTGATTACATGTGAGAGAATACGCTACTAGACAAGAAGGAACCAGACTAACTGTACTACACAGATTCGAAAAGGTCCAGCCTGCTGTTTTCCAATTGGGAGACATCCTTTGTGGCCTTACCGCAGCGAGACAATAAAGTGAAGCTGAGCCTGATACTGCGAAGCATCAGCCTGCTCAATAAAGAATTCACCCAGGTGAGATGTCCCAGTTCGGGCAACACACTCAGCATACTCAATGTGTATCAGGATTCGTTGACAAAGAAGATTGCTGCCTTCATGCGCACAGGGGCTGGCGACGGCACTAAGAGCACCTTGAAAAGGAAGATTGGATATACCAACGAACATATGTTGTCCACTCGGGCCAAATTCGCCAATATGGACCTTGACGAAGGAGAGGGGAACAGATCGAGGGCAGAAGATTGAAGCGCTAACTCATGAATCACACAAGAAATGGTCACAAATGCTAGATACGTTTCCCTTGTCATCATAATAGAAAGGAACGATGCAGAACCCTAAATACGTGAGGAGATACGATCTCGGCAAGCCAAACAAACCCTGATTTAGAAGTTTCCAAGCGGCCCTGAGCAAAACTTGCTCCGAAACCAACAACACGTATTCGACAAGAATGGGAACCACAACCAAGAATGACAACGCCACAGGAAGAGGATGGGGACCAAGAAATTGAAGCAGTCTATTATGGCATTCACAAACCTGTAGGATACCCATAAACAGAAACAACATGTAACAATCGATACGAGGGTAATAGAAGGCCATATAAACCAAGCATGTGCGATCTCCTGCAACCCAACAGCTCACTCACAGATCGGCAAAACCACCTAGACGCCACTCATATCACCACAATGTCTGACAGTAAGGACAAGTCTTATGACAGCAACAACGAAGGAGGGGGTTACTATGTCATGTTGCATGAGTGTGAGTACATGCTTCGTGACAATAGATTCACTTACAGACTAAGGTGTAGTGATGACAGACCTGTTCCGCAAGCTGACCAAGGGCCAAGGACTCCGCCCAGATACCATCGCAGAGGCACAAATGCAGCTGTCCATGGTGATAGACACTATTGTGCAGCAATACAGCCTAGGGTTGATCCAAGGGTTCCGTGATTTCATGTGCCAGAACACGGTCATTATTTCAGGATCGACAGCACTCCTGCCTTTTCACCCGGGCCTCCTGCGCCCAAAGGACCTTGACCTGTATGCTCCTATTGCATTCGCCAATGCAGTTGGTGCATTCCTCACACTAAGAGGGTATGCTATAGACACTAGGGCAACCCAGTCTGCTTATTACACAGAGCAAGCATCGGTACTACGCATTGACAAGTATATGAATGGCACCAGGTCGATCGATGTTGTCTATACAAAGGGAAGTCCAATGCAGGTTGTTGCGGAATTCCACTCAACCCTTGTCATGAACTGCATAGCATCGTATGGTGCCGTGAGCTTCTATCCTCTCTTGACCCTTCCAGGGCTAGCCGTTATGAATGCCAACACTGTTCGTGCAAAGGAATGTCAGGAGAGGTACGAGGCAAAGGGATTCTACTTCTATCGCCAGCTTCCACCAAATTCGGACGGCGTAAAGCACACCTGTCGTCAATTTTTCGCGTGTCCCTCCACTGTGAGGTCTATCCACGATGGTCATGTTTTGTTTATTCCATTTGGGGATGCAGACAACTCCCTGGCATCACATGAGGGCAACCTAGTCTGGCGGTTGAACAACAACACCTGCGGTGGAATTACTGGGGGCTTCACAGTTGATGACGATGGTGAAATAAGTAAGTACCCCACCAGCTTTGAATGTTATGCAGTTAGTGACAAACGCAGGCCATTCCGGCACTCCTCCTGTAATTGTGTAGAAGGGCATCACATAGACCCAAGTAGAAGTGATGTATCGGTTACTAGTCTTGTCCAGTCCTGGTGCAATAGAATTATGCACATCAGTTGTACCTCAGTCAAGTTATTGATATAAGCAGAGCTTCAGAGCACCTCAAGCCACTTTGTCGACAGTTATTTGTGTTGCGCACCAAAAAATTTTATGTTACACTATCCAGAATAGATCTGATTGGTTGTACAGAATAGATTCTACCAGGGGATGTATTCGACATCTGAAACATTGACCTGAACTCTGAGGGGACATCAATTGAGGTGGTATAGAGAGCAGGAAGAAAAGGTGAGGTAGCATCTTGGTAGGGTAGACGGCGGCATAAGCCGAGCTGTGGGAAAAAGGTCGTGATGGACCGTTTCAAAGTGCCTCTTATTCCAGGGGTGTATAAGACTCATCCTATAAATAGGACTCGTAATCTGGGGTGAGTGACACCAACGAACAATGAACAATCTTTCTCCAATCACAGATGGATTCATCATTTGGCAGAGTCATTTCCCCCAGTCGTAACAAGCCAAAAAACCTGGTTAGGAATATGGCCAAAAACAACAGGTCATTATGAGATGGTGACAATAAGGTGCCGTATTGTGAAATGATTTTTTGTAAGTCTTCTGTTGAGAGGGCATGCTTCCAAGATACAGGTTTGCCTTTCAGCTTCATGCATCCCTTTAGGGACCTTTGAACAATCTGGGAATGGTGCACAGATCAGACATCTGGAAAGTAAGGTTCAAGTTGATTGACCACCCTGGATAAATAGATGGCCACCAAACAAGGGTTGATATGATGTGACATGAAAATGACGAAGAAGAAAAGAATTAACGGAGAGGTTGTGACTGTGAACAAATGATAAATAGGCATTGCAAGCAGACCCATATGTTTTGAGCATTGAAACATCAATGGCGTTGATGAGACCTAGTCTCCTCTGACCCCGGAAAATGCGAAATATCATGTTTTCGAAGCAGAAGACCAAGCACAAACTCGCAGCAAACTCGGCGAACTTGTAACTCGAAGCCAACTACCAGATCTATAGAGTGGCACTCTTCATTAAGCCCGGAAACGCTTCGCAAGCACTTCTATTAGCTTCCTACTAATGTCGGACACGAATCCCATACAAAATATCGCGCGGAAATACGATCTAAATCGGCTGCAATATCACTTCACCTTGAAACCCCTATCCACAATACTCCAACCTTCAGAATCGCTAGACGAGTGCATCCCCCCATTTCGCAGGCAATTCTATCGAGTTCGGGCACTCAAAATACATCTAGAACCATCAGAACAACATCTAGTGTTTAAAGGTCCAGTTGCATGGACCGGAAATGCAACCGGAACTGGACTGAACGCAACTGCAAAAGACCGGTTGAGGGTTTTGGCCCTTTTCAGTTGCCGGTTGCCCAGTTTGGTAAATATACAAAAACCGATAAAAAACCGGTTGCAATCGGTGGCAACTGGTTTTTTATCGGTTTATTACATACGTATTTAATATCTATTTAATGCCTACAATTTACGTGCTACCATAGGTACAAGGGAGGGATTGCCAAGGAAGGGGTTTATATACCTCACAATGTTTGTACATATTTTACTATAAACATGTTGGATCACACCACGATGCGTCAACCACCTGACGCATCAACCACCACGAAACAACAACGACCGACGTCAACGACCACCACCACCTGTCAAGCAACGCCCAGGACAGCAGCGGGGAGGGAGGACAGCAAGGAAGAGGGCGGGGGATGGGCTGTTGTGCCCATCCTCCAATTTCGTACATTTTAATTTTGTTATTACATTTTTAATACTAATTATTGTTCCTGTTCCCCCAGTCCCTCCCCTCATGTGCACAGGGCATGACACAGCTGATGCGCTGCCATTTCCCCACCCCGACAGGCCCGCGAATGCACCAAGACATATCGAACAAGCCCTTTGTAGGGCTTTTTTGACGTGTTCATTCTATTTCGAACGCGACGAGGGAGGTTTCC
>JAIUJM010000689.1:0-13264 GCA_026262225.1 Inosperma sp. D86 | reverse complement strand
TTGCATACCAGGTTCCGAATTGACTGAGCTGATCATCAATCTCCATTTCATTCTCGAAAGCTTACTGTGTCTGACATTTGGATTGAAACACCAACGTCTGGGAGGCCACTTGTAGGAGGATACCACGCTATTTAATATAGCCCACCAAAGACTTAAGTTGGGTTTATATGAACCAGTTGGATCGATGCCGGCCCTAGATTTGAGGTCACGTGAAAGAGACGTTAATTTAAATAAGCGCCGAAGTATCTCGCTCGTCTTTACACCCACTTTCAACTTATTAAATTACCACCGACTCCTTTTTATATGAAAAATGTATACGTATCTTGGCATGCTTGCAGGATGCTTCATTTCACAATCGGCATCAACTGTGGATACCAAGCTGCATACCGTGCTTTCAAGTCAGGGTCATAGCGGAGGAGGCAAGGAAAAACAAGGGGTCATATTCTCTCCTTTAGACCCATCATTCATACGCAAGTGAATTATATAACTTGAAGCTTCTTTGATGGGTATTTCATCATCTTCACAAGGAATTTCGGGCTCTCATGGAAAATATAATACATTTACATACTCTTAGGTTATGAAAAATTATTTTTTTAGATACCATTTGGAAACCGCGTGGGCGACTCTTATTGGAGCAGCGTTCTCATGATACCCATATGTTCATAGCTGGCACTTGCGGCCATTCGCCCAGAGATCTTGAAAGGCATCAGGAATACACTGTTTGATATTCTTAGTAACACCATGATCAGTTAGAAAAGAAAGACTTTCTCCAGCGATTTGAACATGTAGATGGCAGCTTCGTTCTGTTCTTTAAAAATATGTGGTCGATTCTTGTGTGCAATCTACGTGTCTACAATCCATCATGTAGATCCAAGATGTCAGCTAACATTTTCAATCCAATTTTGCAACGTCAATCATGAATCCATACATGTGGCAAAAGTCCGTATCTAAATTGAACCAAGTCTTGTGCTAGTAATTGAATGTGAATAAGAACAAGGGACTTTGAAGGACTGAGAACTTGAGGTTGACTTGAGGTAAGGATGATAAATATAGCTCCGGTAGTTATCGCAATCACATGCTTTCACATCCTCTAGTTCAGTTGCGATTCCATCAGCGCTCGCGGGTTTTTCGTCCTCTTTTCAGTGTCGCTCTGTAATTCTTTATTCATTGACATTCACATGTCCGATATCAAAGTCCCAGGTTTCAAGGTATGACTTAATGAACGAGGTTTCCAAGTCGCTAAATGTCGGTATCCAGGCTTCTGACCTGATTGAGGGTCTGCATTCTGCATTCTCCAAGTATACCGACGCAGAGAAGCAGGCGCAAATTAAGAAGGTTAGTCTTGACATGAATAACTTATCTCAATTGATTAACGCGTCCCCTGTTAGACAAACGGTATCTTCGAATTGGAAGTTACAAACGAAGCCAAGGAGAAGGCGACATGGACAGTCGACTTGAAGGAGTTGGGGTCTGTCTACAAGGGCAAAGCCCAACCAAAGGCAGACGTTACAATTATCCTTTCAGATGCTACCCTAACCGATTTGGCTGATGGAAAGGTATAGAACTGTTCTTTTTATTGTGCATCATGTTTGAGTAAACTCGAGTAGATCACAGGACAAAAGGCATTCATGACCGGAAAGCTGAAAACGAAGGGTAACATGATGCTTGCCATTAAGCTTGACGGCGTCTTAAAGGTATATTTCCTTGACATGACACCGCAGTATTCCTATTGATTTCTGTCTTAGGGGGCAAAGGCGAAGCTGTAGACAGCATGGGTCAGGTGTCCACTTATTCTATCATCATATACGTGGTTCCCGTTTGACGTCGTGGCATTATGTCTGTGGGACTGGCAACGGAATCATTCTGATGGTGTGGCAATATTAGATAGTTGTTGTCTAACGCAGTCTTTCTGATGAATGCAATGACTATGATCAGAAAACGACTCGGACCTCAGTCTGTGGAGCTGGATGATGTTAACGTATTATGCGTACTGGATTCATCAAAGATATTGCCATGACATTTGGAATAACTTTGCTAAGACTTGAACTTGACATTAAAAAGGGCTATGTCAGTGTTGTAAGGCTTCACAATCAGTGATTCAATCCCGACCGCAGATGAATGTTGGCATTTCGTCAATTACTTAGTTACCTCCTTTCTATTTCCTCCATGCAGCAAAGTATCTGCGTCAGCCTGCCAATTCGTCAAAAGGATTTACTTATTGCATGGAAATGAACAATACTAAGATAAGGTCGTACCGGATCTTATACACATTTTCCGCTATAGTAATTGCCGCCTGGGGTAGATCACTAGCAGTGATGCCAATGGATCCTGCTTCGAAGTCTGACTTTCGTGCACATTCATAGAAGTACGGTGGTCTGGTTGACCAGCTGCAATGTGCCCTAATGCAATGCAATGCGAATGGACGGGGACAGCGCAAGATCAAACCGCCTTGCAAGGATAGCGTCGAAGTATCCGTTGGTCCCTCTTTCACTATTAGGGGCTAAGAGTCGATCTTGATGATGAAAGTTGGTTGGTCTGAAGAGAACATGGCAGATATGATTGTAAGAATGTTCGGAAACCCGATTTTCAAAAATACGAGGCAGGGGTCAGTCATCTGCAGCAATATTGAAGAGAATTAAGCATCGAACTGACGTGCTGTCACACAGGGACACTCGTACCAGTTTTAGACCCTGGAGCTCAGGTTGATTTGTAACACTGGTGTATAGCCAATCGCTTGACACGAAACTACCAACGAAGACAAGACCACAATGCAATTTATAGATGGCTCGAAGAAGAGTCCATCATCAAACAAGAACAACTCGTGGTGTTAATGACACAACTTCTTCACCAACCTATAGGCAAATTGAATTTAAGTAATTTATCCGAGAGATATGTGAGGAAAGTACCTGTCCTCAATTTTGGAAGAAATCTTAAAGTTGGTACCATAAACACGCCTAACTTTGGTTATAACAGATAATCTAGCAGACTCAACTTTTCTGCTATCGACCAGCCCGCCGATGACAGCCACTGTCCTTATATCTCGTTGTATTCATGAACCCTGTTTACTGAGCCGAGATAGGGTGAAATGTAACTCGACAATTGGTCGGTATAAATTAAAACACGAAGTAGGTGTTCCAAAAAGTCAGCCAAGATATCCACAGCTCTTTTTAAAGAGGGATATCTTGGCAAGCTAGTAGATGGCTTAATAGTATAAACGTGATATGAATGAAGAGAAGGTGCACCGTTCTGGGTTGATCCATTCCGCCGTTTCGTAAAATTTATACGTCAGCTCCTAATGCTTTTACTTGGCCCCCTAGAGTCATAGTAGATGATAGTAGGTTTTCTTGATGCACCATGAATACCAAATCTTGGAATAAGTCAGAGACTAGTATAGCCAGCCAAGCATTACTAAAGTCACAAACCTAATAACATTACATTTCTTTTAAGCGCCCGTGCGGAATATGAGCGGCAAAAGTGTACTTACTTGTACGAGATCGTGCTATAGGTTACGCCGACTGAGAAAGCAACCACGAGTTTTCTGTTTGAACCATTATAAATTGAGGCATCAGACATGACGAAGAGTCGAAAAGAACCTTGAAAGAACCCACGACACTCAGTTTTTGTCCGTTTTTGGGACTTTCCAATTTTAGAAGTGCATCATCAATGAACTGGTTCAGATAACAAACCAGCTTGTGCTCAATGTTGCCAGCTTTAAACTAATGTAATCGTAAATAGTAGTTGTGAATGATATTATGTATTATGTGAGGGGAGTGTAGCCTCTAAGAGCATATTTAGAGTGAAGGTGGGGTAATATCAAACCATCTATAGACTTACAACTGTCAACAACCAAGTTAGCATACAAAGAACAATAAAATGAGGGGCTACAGCTAGAAAACACTTCCAAAAAGACCGCGATGTCGACGAGGAGCCGGTTGTGGGTCCGCACGAAGTGTCGAAAGGCTGTTAAGCTGTTTCATGACCTCCTCCAACTTGTCCTTTCTTTCTTGCAGCTCAAGGTGGCGGCGGACAGAAGGGTTCTCTCGCGCGAATTCCACAATTTCTTTGCGATCCAAGTCGTAGAGCAATCGACTGTCTATCTCCCGGGGAAACTAGATTCGTGAGATTAGCAAAACAAACAAACAAACAAACAATGGTCGAGAGCCACCAGACCTGGTAAAAGAATTGGTCGAGTAACTCGATATTGATGAACATTGCAGATGTATATGCCAATTTATCTGCAACGACGTTCAGGAAGGCCTCCGGACAAAACACTTCATTTTGAGGGCCAGCGCGACATCGTTTTGATTTGAGCGCCATGATTCGGAGTTTGAGAATACTTAGACGATCGCTGTACATCATTGCATACCGTGCTGGAAAAAAAGATCGGTCACCAACATAAATTTGTTAAAACAGGGAGCAGTACCATCGACAACTTGTGCAGGAGGATACTTGTATGACTCCGGCATTTCATCGACCTCTGTTTCGTCAATACCAGCAGTTAAAGACTTTGCCCTTTCCTTCTGTTTTTCTTCTAAACTCCTTACATATCCGATCAATCCGTTCAACCGTCTTCCACCTCCAACTTTTTTCTTGATTTCCTGCAACTTCTGCTCGCACATCAAAATCTCATTCTCAAACAGTTGTACCGTCCTCTCTCTTCCAGCTTCCCACTCCCGCGGTTCGACTTCAACGTCGTATTTATACGGCTTTATACAATTCTCAACCTGATCGGACGTAACGCCAATCCGGTCACGCAGGATCATGTGCGAAAATTGGGTCAGACGTTCAGCAGCTCGGGGATGGTGGTTGAATGGTTCTCCTTGTGCGATGGAGTCGATGAGTGAACGGAGGCCATCGGCGACTAGGAGTGTCGAGTCTCGTCCGACACCAGATTTAGTCAGAAGAGATGAGGCAGCTTCGAGTTTATGTCTCCAGTACGGCTCAACATCAGCAGGTGTAATTTTCGGGTCCTGGGCTATCTGGCCAAGTTCTGGTGCACGCTTGTCAAGCCAGTATAGTTGTTCCAGAACATCCATGACTTTGTCTTCCAGCATGCCTTTTAGCTTTCCCCTGATAATGGGACGGCTGAACTGTCGTGTGTAGTCTTTGAACTTCGCTTTGAGAGTATCCATTGTTTCAGCAACATAAGATTCGGCAGTGATGCGTCGATCATTATATTGCACCTTGAACTGGTAGGTTGCTTCTTCAAGTTCGAGTTGTACTGCATTCGTGATTCCATGGAGAGATGAAGCCATGGACGATTCCAAAACTTCCATGAGACGTCTACGAAGGGTGTTGGTACCGACCATTAACGACGACTGGCTGCCGAAATAATTTGGACGACCCGCAAAATAGTCCTCCTCGCCCTGATCACCATTACCGTTGTTGTTGTTCTTTCCTTTGGCCACTACACCAACGTAACCGAGATGGAGAGGATATTTGTTTCCAGATAAAATAGCAACGCCCTGGTCAGATGGCACCAAGTCCATCTTGGTAATAACACCAATGGTTCGCAAACCTAGTGGATCAACCTTCCTGCTGGCCCTTAGTGCGGGTGAGTTGGCGAGATCGACATCAGCAGCACATACAGCCAGAATGATGTTAGGTTCACGAATATATTTGTCGCAAAGACCGGCAATTTTTTCCTTCAGACTTTCGGGTTGGTCAAGCGAAGATATCTGAATATAGCCTGGCAGATCAATCAAGGTCAAGTCAGGTACATTGGGGGAATATATCCTGAGGTCGATGGGGTCGTTCGACACACAGTCGGAGGCAGGCACGGCGAGGTTGAGGTCGGTAAGGACTTTCTGAATGTCGGCAAAATTAGATATTCTTCCGAGGCCAAGCCCTGGAAACTCTCCGTATTCTGGTGGTGTTTTTCCGTCCTTGGGTGGAGTGTGGATGAGAGTCAGTTCGATTGGACGACGAGTGACCATGTTGTTTCCTCTGTCATTGGAGTTATGAAAAAGGTTTTAAGGGAGAAAAAAGAACATACTTGGGTAAGAATTCATGGCCAACGACGGCTTCCAGCACAGAGCTCTTCCCAGAACTCTGACTTCCAATTACGACAATGCTTGGAAGTTTGAGGGCGTCACTCTGATCGATACTAAGTAGCATACTCCGAATTTCGATTAGCTTCCGGGTCAAATTCATGAGTCCATTTCGTTGGGCATCTAGTGGCGCATCTATCCTGGAGTCCGAAGGCGAAGACATGGTGGCCGCTAGGAGTGCAGCAATCGCAGCGGCATCGTTTGGTGATTTGTTGTTGGGATGCCTAAACGACTCTTCTCCTTCATCACGAGATTTTTCTTCTCTCTTTTCTTCCTTCGCAGCAAAAATGTCTTTCAAAAACTGAGGGGCTTCAACTGAAGGTATCTCTGGAAGTTTGAGTTCAGAAAGACGAGCTGTCACGGCATTAATTCCTCCAGATGCGGTTTCAAACGCATCCGACACCGTTTCTTGAGCAGTATTAATCCAAGAGTTGGTCATCTTTCTCATTTCTGATCACATGTAAGACAAAGTTCCGTGAACGACAACGATATACACACCTTCAAACTTATAATTTGCGTATCCGAAGCCCCCGGCTCCGATAGTTGCTCCTGCGATAGGCACACGGAACGCGCGAGCCACAAACCTCGGAATCGATGAATAAGAGAGGGCCCTAACATGCGTGTGCTTCACCACGGCCAGAGATGGGGTACTGTATCTCCGGCGAAGTGAAGAGCCAGCGCCATTCGTCAAGTAGGTTGTGCCGAATTGTCTGCGAGCGGGACGGATGGTATCAAGCCTGACATGCTTCGTAGAGGTTTGTAGACCATAAGTGACGAATTTGTTAGCCAAAGCACTTGTTCGCCGTTTGAGAGAAGAGATCATTTGCGTACAGGCGGTCGGCGGCAGCGATTCGACATGGGCTGTGACAAAATATGTGATCATCAAAAGGCCCGCGTCGGCCGAGCTGACTTGCTCAGCTTTTACTTTAAGAATTCACTACAAGGACGCTAGGACCATGGATTCCGTGATTTAGTATATACATCCAGCAAGAAGAAACTGCGAAATATAATATAATATCCAGCCCAATGCTGAAGTCACCCATTCCTTCTTCTTTCTAGATATTCCATCCTTGTTTGCCTCTTCCTCCACTCCAAAAGCATTAGACACCACAAAGAGATCGCTCAGTAGCACCAACAAGGCGCTCGCAATGAGTTGGAATCCTTTATCAGTGGCATTGGCTGTAGACACCATCGTAATTAGAATGGACCAATACACCACGACAGGCCACCGCATTTCCCGAGGAAATTCGAACCATGAATCGTATTGTCTTTCTTTTTGAAGAAAACCAAGCCAATCGGCGGAAAGCGCCAAAGACAACGGTCATAACAAAGTCGGCTCGTCTAAAATCCTCCCTTGACGACAGGTCAACAGAAGATGCAAACGACAGCGTATACGCGATGCATCCGAGTGAGGAAAACATTTTTGCACGTTTCAGGCGTGCATGAGCGGAGTTGGTCTTGTGCTTTGTTGAATGGTCGACGTCGGCTTTGGATGGGATGAGGAGAATGTCTCCAACAACGCTCAGTGCGAGTCCCTGTAATAAAAGGACGACGAATCGGTTCTCTCTGGCCAGTAACGCGTCGAGGCTAAGAATATCGAATTTCGAGGATGCGGCACAGATGGCAGCAACGAGAGAAGTCAAAGAAGCGGAGAGTCGGAAGAGGATTGCTCCAAGATGGAAATTTAGGGCTTCAGAGGCGATGAGCAAACCAACTGAAGTGCTGAGAACTTGGAGGTATAGCGGTTCTGGAACATGAAAACTGGAGATTAGGGTAACAACATTGGAGATACCCATATCTTGCTGGTTGTTGGTTTAAGTTAACAATAATCTCTTCATCCGGCCCGTATTTGATCTCGAACAGGCACAGCCTGAGGCCTGGGCAAAAAGTCCGTCTCACCAGATCCTCCTTTTATATTTACGTCTCTTTTAAATCCTTTTTGCTTTGAGTTTTGTATACTTACCAAGATCTGGGCATCAGTACTAAGGTCACACTTTTAATTTTAAGGAATCCTGAAAGCCCACATTATTTCATTGAAATCAAAGAAAGAAAAATAGGTTTAACTTCTTTGGTTCTTAGAACGTTTTCAAAAAGACTCTGGGTTAAATGCGAGAGGGGACGGCGGTGCTGATGGAAGCAGTGAAAAACGAATCCGAAATTTCGCTCTAATGTACCGGATATGAGCTTCTACGTCTCTACTAGGTTTTGATACACAAGAAAGTTCAAATCGCCAGTTCAAATAACTTTATCAAATTTGGCAATAATTACTACATTTAGGAAACATTCTAACCAGTGATCAATTTCGACATGTTCTCTACAATTAAATGCAGCAATGATTATACGTTTAAACACACAGAATGGTTCTTATGTATTTAGGCAATGTTACAAATCGACCTGTATCAGCGACCTCACCCTATGGATACGACGATTTTTTATGTAAAAGAGTACATGCTGCTCTTTTTTGCTCACCTAAAGTGACAAGGAATATAAGCCGACAGCCAACTACTGGCAAGGAAAATTACTTTCCAAGCTCATTTTCAGGCCTTTGGCGCCAACTAGATATAGGCCAATTAACATTGATGAGAGGTAACTCTCAAAACGAAAGTTGTCAGAATTGAGATCAAGGAGGCTCGTTAAATGGGAGTTTACGAAGGCATACATTTTCTGGACGCTTGATTCTCTCGACTTTGCATACACCTGCAGAATAAAGTTAAGCAGATCTAATTTTGAAGAATGAAGGACACTCGTCAAGATTGGCGGTTTCCTTATTCATACTTTCACCACTGATCAACCCGAGTCCTTCTTAGGAGACCTCAAGCGTTCTAGGTCATGCCATTCACACTACGAAACCAAGCTGACCGCCATATCAAAATGTTTCAGCATTGCTAAGACACCTCCGCCCGCGTCATGTAGTTGTCATGATACTTCATGCCAAGGTTGATGGAACAGTTCTTCATAAGGCTCCTTTCGAAGAACAACCCATCCATACCCATATGAAGAAGTGGGCGAAGAGTATCTCCTTGTCGCAGGTTCCATGTATCGCAGGCCTATTGACGTAGATTTCAGGGAAAACAATATATAATTAGTGATGTTTAATAAATTTGAAAACTTCAGATATGGAGACAAATGTAGGTAGGTTGTGACATTTATTTTGGCAAGAATGGATGAGGTGAATTCGGAACACTCAACAGGTGATGCAACTGGGTTTTCTGATGGACCTTGGAAAGCCAGTAGATTGCCTGACAGCGATTGCAATTACTAAATTGTACCACGATTTATGCTGCGACATTCTTAAAAGTTATTCAAAGTCCATGGGTTTACTAATACATTGAAACATTAATCTCCGAACCTAAACGTAGTTAGGCAGTTGACTGAAGCAAAGCTTAGCATACATACCTATCAGGTAGCAGAACAGGAGCAAGAAGACTCCACATATACAAAACCATACAAAACCAACCAGAGACAACACGCATCCACATTGCGACTTCCGAACGGCCGATGTACACATCAAAGTCTGGGTCAACTGGTCCCGAGATTGGACGCTTCGAAACGATGTTCCTGTTTGGGTTGGGAACCATGAATACGACCCTAAAGCAGGAAGGGAAGACTCTTACCAGTCGGTCAACAGCATGGCGACATACATAGCGGCAATAGCAAAGATAATATGGAACCATGAATACTACAGGGCGAGACTTAGTATACACAGGTATGAGTTTGATAAGTATCAAGATACTCACATTATATCGTGTCCCTGTCCGTTCGTCGTCCCGAGACTCTCCGACAACATCGTCTTCATGGTCTTCTTCCTCTTCCTGGAGGGCTGAAGCAGGAATGGCACTAGAAGACAAAAAGATGAAAAAGAAAGTATATAGCCAGGATACCCTCTTACCCTGCTTCAACAGCTGCAAGTAATGCCTGGTAACGAGGCGTATCAATCCTGCCTGGTTGAGTATTGACGAACCCGAGTTCCGAGTGATGTTCGTCTTCATTCGACAGCTGAATGCGGCCTTTCTTTCCTTTCCCAACAAGCGCCCGACTTTGAGTAGCTGCACGTGTCGTGGAATATGCGATTGCCAGGAAAGTAAAGATGCCTCCAAGGAAAAGCACTGCTTTCTGAGTTTTCTTGCCATCACGTAAAGGATTGCATTGTTTCGTCTCATGTACGTGGTTGCTAAGGGCAGACACCACTAAATATGTGCAATAGGCAGCCACCATTGCAGATTGGGCCAATCCGGAACGGGGGTTGGCTTCTTGAATTGCAGGATGGACGCTCATGACCGTTGCGACGATACACAAGGCAAGATTGAAAGAAATGAAAAATTGATTGAGAGTGCAACCCGAGCCAGCAAAGTAGGCATAAAGGAGACCAGTTAGGGTGATGGTGAAGGCGTACATTAACGCAGTGGAACCAACAAGGACCCATTGCCAGAAATTAGAGGAGGAATTCTCCCAGTTCTCGAGGCACGTTTCCGACCATGAGTGCGCAAAATCGACGAGAAGAACCAAACCGAGAAGAATGAAGATAGTTGCTCCAATAAGAGCGACGTAATTGCCCCAGAACATGAAGAAACCATTGGGGATTACGAAACTAATACCAAGGAGGATGAACCAAACGAGGACTTTAGGACCCCACCAACTATCGGGAATTAATTAATATATATATGTATAAAGAGGACAACTAACCCATTCTGTATAGATGCCCGTTTATCGCGAGTATCTTCTACACCAACGAGGGAGGAACTCAGGATGAGGTGGAATAACGATAGAGCAAAGCAGATACGATGAACCTGCAGAAACATTTAGACATATGTAGTCGATACTAACAATGATTTGACCCAACGTACTGCAAGGACACCATAGCACTTCTCACCAGCGCAATCCATCTTGATGTAATCAAAGCTCCATTTCTGGATGAGCCTTATAGCCATGTCCGTTTTCATGATCCACGCCAATATGGAATTCAAAGAAAATATTATCTACATTTGTCCAATTGTGAATTAACAAGTACAATAACAGGAAAGAAACGACATACGGCGAATCCAACACGAGTTGCAATAGATGAATTGCAATTGCACGACTTGAAGAACATCGAAGCTGCGCAATTCGTCAGAGAGGTTCTAAAACAAGCATTACCGATACTAGAAGCTTACCAGCCGTCGATGTACAACAAAACGCTAGACCAGCCAGACATGATGTGGCTATAGATGAGAGCCCGCCTGCTAAAGGCAGGGATAAGAGGAGACCCATAGTGATCGAATGTAGTCACTGTACAAGTGCTACTGCCTGGCAGTGGGGACAGCTCCGGCCCGATTTAGCAGCACATGTCACATGATTGATGCATGATCAGCTGAGCGTGTCGCGTCGCGATGATCGATCATCGGATGTTGGTTTAGAACCACTACTTAACCCATCTTGAACGTGGAAGCATCAACTACTCATTTACAATCCCAATGTCAGAGCCAGGTCCCATATTACCAATCTCATTTGGCTACAGCAACATTCTACAAAATGCACTACAACTCGGAAACAATCCTGAATGTTTTAAGAGGCTCAGAGTAAGTGTTTCCCGAATGAGGAACGTCTGCTTAAGCTGGTGTCAGATCAACCTCAGGTCTATTGGAGAAAAGTACCTTAGGAGGACCTCAACGTATTTACAACAGAAAGGTGCCATTAAATCTATAGAAGATAGTGTAAGTGTCTTCTAACTGGGCCGTGGAGCAGTTTATTAATTAATTGGCTCCTCGATAACAGCTCAAAGAAATGTACCCGGATTTCTTTGCTGGTGACGATAACAAACGTTTACTCGGCTATGCAATGATATACATTCGACAATACCATGATCGCCAGCACATTAAATGTCGTAAATCTATCAAGTCCAAAACACCTGCACATCGAATGTCAGTTGAGATTAAGGTGGTGGGTTCTGATCTTTGCATGATCATAAATTCTATTCTCACCCCAAGCCAGGAGAAGGCACCCCAATCGGAAAAAGAGAACGAGTTGAGAGACACAGGAGAGATGACAGAAACTCCTCTATGCTCCCAAAAAACTCCTCTCTTGGAGCGAATGGCTCAAAATTTGGCACTGTATTCCAACTCGGACAAACCCTCCTCACCTATGAATGTCTTAACGCCGAAATCCCAGCCACGACCAGGCATAGCACCTACTCTGTCCCCTGCTTCTGTATCAGCTCCGCCTTTATGTCAATCCTCGTTCTTGGCTTCACAACCAAGTTCTCAAGTCCTTTCGCCACCACCCTGTGCACAAGGTGTCCACCGAAGTTCTTGCCAATCGCCTCTCTCACCGGACATGGCCGCCTCGTCATCATCGCAGTCCTTTGCAGTCCACCGATTCCTAACTTCTTGTGTTCCATCTATGGGACATCTCTTAGATCGTTTTATAAGTTTTGGTTGCAGCTCGGAGGAGTTCCTCTTGGGTGTATCAATGTGGTCAAGAGCTGAAATCGAACATTTCCTTGACCAACTACCAGTCAAGGATGATGAAAAGCCATTGTCACCAATGGAGAAATTGGTATTGCTCAACCGATTCTTGAGCTACTTTGCTTAATGGGACAATCCTCTTACATTCTCTATTCTAGTGTTTTTGCTGTTTCAAGGCTCGAATACTATTAGGAAATCTGATCTCTCTGTATACCAATTTATGTTGAAGCTTTTGAAAGTCTTTCTTTATATCTTTCATATATCCAATGACATGCTTTTTCTAGTCTACTACTACACAATGGCACCTTCGGGCAGACCGTAGTACAGTGGCTGTATTTAAGTTTTAATCAGTTTGAATGTACCATATTTGTGTGTGCAACCAACATACGGTATTGAACACATGATAGAAATGCCCATTGATGCCGCCCACATCTTCGTTTCCATAATATTCCATAGGTAACCACTGAGAAAAAATGAGCGGTAATAATGTCACGTAAGGTAAAACATACATGGTCTTCTGGGAGATCTTCTTTCCTCGCCCTGATATACCTGGCCGCAACACCGTCATCCGTCACGTTATGGCCATGTTTTGGCAATACAAATTGTCCGATCTGCAGTTCAGTGTCGGTAATAATGCCACGTGAGACGCGTGCGTAACAGGTTCGATAGAGGCCACGGTAGAGAATGTATTCACACCTGACGAGAATTGGTCAAGAGTCAGCACGTAGAAATACGGCACGCATACCATCGATCAGGATCATCCATGTCAATATC
>JAIUJM010000688.1:0-13282 GCA_026262225.1 Inosperma sp. D86 | reverse complement strand
TCGACATCAGTCTGAAAGCAATGATACATTAGCTTGAAGATAATGACAATAAGCAATTGAAATATACCCCATCGACTTCGATAACTCTCATATCGTGTCCATCTATCCAGAAGAAAAAGGAAGAAAATGCAGATGTATTTACGATTCGGAGACGGTATGTTTTTCCCGGTTGAAATGGTAAAGTTGCGTTTTCGTTGAAGCCTACAGCAGCATGCGTTGTGTCCTGTTTAGGACGCAAATATTCCTCCCTTTCGGAAAAGTAGATGAGTGCAGCATCTAAAAGCGTAGAATGACTTAGAGAAGAATCTCCGAAAGACAAGCAAATTACCTGGCCCAGGCTCAAGTCCAAACGGATTGGATGAAGAAATGAAATCTTTGATGAGTACATCGTGTTGCTGGTGGTACCAATCTCCAAGTACGACGGTAAACTCTCTATCATACTTATGGACCTCCTGGTTGGGATGAATCACCAAAGGTGCACGAAGACCGTCCACATATTCTCCCTAGTCAAAACGTCGACGATTCAAGTTACTCCAGAACATACTTCGGAGGGCTTACAGATGAATGGGCATGGACCCAATAGGTACCCCACTGATTATCTCTATTTATTGGTACGACGTAGGTGAATTCGCCACCAGGAGGAATACCACTAGCATCAATCGATAATAGGTCAGTATATTAATGAACAGATATGTACACTTGTAACAATTGTTTACCATTGAGAAATTCCTCGTGCACCATCCATCCACGATGAATTGCTGAAAAACATTCCATGGTGGTGAAGAGCCGTTGGCTTATCTAGCGAGTTCCGTATATGCACAACGAGGCGGTCTCTTGAATGGACATCAATTGGAGGGGGCCTAAATTATAGAAACAGAGTTTAGGTTTATTGAACGAAAAAACTGAAGAAGGATAATCACGGCCAGGTGTTGTTGACTCCGATTACTCTGCGGGGGAACAAGCCGTCGGGGTTCACGTTGTCCACATAGGTGATATTCCACCATATTTCATGAATAGTGCAGAAAACCGAAGTGGCTAGGTAGACTGGCACAAGAAAAGAGGCAAGGGTAATGGTGCCCCACATTGTTGTCTTCCCTGTATCCGCAACGGTAAGAACGGTCTTTTATACGAGACACTCATATTATTTATTTAAAAGGTACACACCATAGTCTTCAGGGACAACTGATGATTTTAAAAAAGAAAAAGCAAGTTGTGCATCATGTGCAGCTGTTGGGTCATAGCGTAAGGTGTTTCGAACCTCTTAGATTTCCCATCTGTAGAATGCCGTAATTTTGGATTAATTCATGGTGACACAAAGGAATCGGAATGGTAATATCCATTACGACGTTTCTCGTGGATGGTGGCAGATGGTGGCTCAAACGAAAGTGGAGTGTTGTTTACACAGGCCCCATAAGGCAATTCCCACCAAAAGTAACAAGCCGAACACTTCAAGATGGTTAATTAAACCGAAGCAGTTCAATTCCGGAACTCCAATTCCGTATTCGGTGGAGCTGCATCTCTTCGATACTCTGGTTAGGAACCTTCCCAACTATTGAGTGAGAATTCATTTCTGGCAAAACGAGTCGACGTGCCACAATAGTAAATTTTGTAGCCTTGAGTCCTCTCAAGGCATGGAAGCAAGCTATTTGGCCTGCAGACTTGTTGCAGACTATTCTTTAAAGCAATACTTGAAGAATGGAACTTTCTATCTCATCTGACAGCGTGGTATTTGACAATTACAAATTTACGCCTGCTCTCCGTTTTAGGCCGACTTGAAAGATAGAATTGTTATTCATCGCCTTTCATTGCCATATAGTTCCCAGAGTTGTGTGTTAATGATGAAATGTAGTACTACTAATATTATTCCAAGTGAGTCATTGTAAATGCCTCATCCACAGGTTCACCAAAGTTTGCTTGACTCCTTGACTTCTACTTACACGATATCCACAGCAACAAAGCCCTCTTTATACCCACAAATTGCGATGGCGGGTGCTTGTCTTTTCGGCGGACCGAGGCAGACATTTGTTTTGCAATACAATTAAATTTGTCTCCGTAGTCGTCCTTGGACGATCTTATCCTGCTATCCGTTTGTTTCAACTTGGCACCAAGTAATAAGCATCGGTTTGTCGCGAAGGAGCTTTGGTTTCTTAAGAGCTCGTTCTCCATTCATCATTTTAATTATGCATGCTGCGTGATGATCGATGATTCCTTGATGGATTCTGCCTTCTTTGTGTAAGGCCCGAAGTAAAACTGATCCCAACGGCTTAAGATATAGCTCTATATAGCTTTTATGAGCTTTTATGTTAAGGGACATCCCAAGGTTCTTGTGTAGAATTCTGGTCAAATGTTGTAATCCAGCCCGTTGTTCCGCCAGAATCTGGGTGATTTGGGCCCATT
This sequence comes from Inosperma sp. D86, assembly GCA_026262225.1. Lineage (NCBI taxonomy): Eukaryota > Fungi > Basidiomycota > Agaricomycetes > Agaricales > Inocybaceae > Inosperma > Inosperma sp. D86. The sequence goes on along the minus strand of JAIUJM010000688.1, from coordinate 10,885 downwards.
AACTACTCACCATTCTCTGACAGGACCAGAGTTATCCTGTTTCGTTTTGAACCCGAGTCAATCGCGCCGATTAATGCCCATAATTCATTCAACCGGCCATTAACTCGTCCCCTACGTAGTTCTTCTATCTCCTCCAGTTTACCGCGTGAGATCTCTTCTGATCGCAGCGCACTGGTCCTTATTGAAGGTATAAGTAGATGCAGATATTGAACGAGTCACTGCGTCGGTTGCGTCTGTAGGGCGGATGCTGGTAAGAGCCTCAAAATGTTAGAGACTGTACCTTGCGCGCAAAGAGCATCCCATGGCGTTTGGATGTTTGAAGATGAGAAGTCGATTGAACGCTTTGAACATCAACACGTGCACGAAGATAGTCAAATCCTATGGCAATTACGCGAACAAGGCTGATAAAAATACCGGATGAGAACGATCCATGCCAAGCCCAAAAGTGTAATACCTACTATGAAGGGTCAGGATTGTTCTTAACTGCTTTTGCCCAGATCGAATAGTTCGTGGCATTGGCGGGACGACCGTAAAGTCCGACTTGTCCGAGTCGTGGTTCGACAAGGTTATAAAAGGGATGCTAAAAAGGCACGTGGAGACGGTACCAGCATGAAGGATTGAGCACAAATGGAAACGGCAATCTTTCGGCTGGGGGTTCCATGGTTGATAACTTGACTGTGTTACTTTGAAGAAGTTTTACATGTTGAACCTGAGCGTCCGGTTGTTGTGACTGTGGTCCTCCAGACGCTTGAGACGCTAGCATGTTGTTGTTAACCGCAAAGGATGGCTGGTTGGATAAATTTTTGCTTCCGCCGCCAAAAAAGTGGGTTCCCTGGCACCGGATTAGTACAACAGACCTCCGGTGGAGGTCGTGGCATTGGCATTGGGAAAAGGCCTGCCCCAGTATTGGTCCCTCCGAATAGATGTTATCCGTAGCACCAACGTTAGTGTCCGTAGAGGTACAACTGCTTTAGTGAGCAAAAACTTTTGGACGATTCGCAGCCTGGTTGGCTGGACAATAAAAGTCTTGGCAGCCTTTTCCCAGTCAACCAATTCTTTCAGAGGGATATCGATGAGCTCCCTGCACGATTGACGGTTTCGAGCAGAATGTGGAGTTGTGGTTGGCAGCGCACATGACGATTAAGGAGTGGGAAGAGATTACCTTGAAATAATTTGGAAATAAAATATATTATTTCGAGGTCATTCAGGAAAATTAAGACAGACCTAAAATGGAACTATGTAAATTATCGCATACAAGCGGAATTCAACTAAAACTGTTACTCGGCTGCATAGAAAGTTGTTTTATGACGGTTGAGCCAGTTTGAAGGCTCCATCACTAACTGGACAGAGCTCGTTATCCAGAATACATACACTCTCGAAGTTGTCCTTAAACACAACATGATACAAGTTTGACAAATCTACATAGAGCGCATCAGTAGGGCAACGACGAAAACTTGAATTCACGTACATAGATGACAATGGTGTTCCAACTGATCACCACCACGTAAAAGCTTTATCCCCCAGCCTTTGGCAGGAATATAAAAGTCGACACGTCCTTGCGCCGTTCCAAATTTAGGGAAGGTGACAAGTGACCCTTTCGAAAGAGTATGGCAGCAGCGATACACTTCGTCCTGGTATTGCGCCTCGGGTAGTCGTGGAATACCACCGAGACCTATTCTTCGTTCAGTCGAGAGAAGGCGTGGGGAGAACAGGCGAATAACGTCAATGACAAAGGGTAAAAAGTTGGTCGCTTGGAATGTGATTGGCGGGAGACTATCCCACAGCTTCCACTCCATATACCATCGGTGAAAACATGTACGAAGTGCGTTCTTATCATCATCGGTATCGAAGTCGGTGACTTGTACAACATTCCCTTGAAGGACCGCAGAGAAAATGCTGGCAATAGCTGGAGACTGGAGTTCCCTATGACATGGTAACCCTTTCATGAATATGATGGATTTCTCAAGCTTTTCTAGCTTGAACTCTCGTGGGCTGACCTCAGCCAGAAGTGAATCCCAAGTGTAAAGCTGGCCGGTATTGTGCTTGACTTTACGATATGACTGGATCCTAATATTAGACCGCTACTCTTGTGAACAGAAAAAGACTTACATCGTCGGCAGTAATTACTGCAATAAATGAGGTACATACTGGGATCATGCTCGTGGATATGGCTAGCCAGTAACTTGGCGAGTACTGATTGGTCGCTCGCAGGAGGCCCGCGAACCTGTCTGGGCTGAGAAAGATCTCAAAACATTCAACGTTGATAACGTACGTGAATGAGATTGTATCTCAGGAGTCGCTCCCATAGAGCTGCGACTCTATCCCTTCGCGAAGAGACATTCACTAAAGTCAAAAACTGCCGCGCTTCTTACATGGGGAACTCCCAGAATCTATAAAAAAACTGAGCAGGTCAACAGGGGAAAGTACCGTTAATGCTATAAGCCTCGGGCGCATGCGATCCTTACCTTCACTCTCCTAAGATCTGTCTCTTTGCTGGTACTTCGGAGGCTGGATCATTGTCAGAGAGACGTAAAAGGCAAATAATGAGGATAGCGTACACAGGATTTGCACAATAAGATGTAAAAAATCTGGTTGAAGTTTGTCTTCCCAGTATTCAGGGACTTTTTTCTTCACGTTATCGAGTTGAACAACGCTTCCTTCAGGGTACTCTGACCTTGGCTTAAATCGTTGATAATAGAGGAAGATTCAATGGTGGCACTCGTGGCAAGACGGTGTTCCCCATAAATAATGAAGAGCGAATGACACCCCGATCCACATTTTATAGGTATGTAGTAGCGTAGTAGCGGGCAGGGGTTTTGTAGTCGGAGGAACTGTGTCTTGATGCATCAGTGATTCAAGTTCGTTGAAAGTCACGTGTCTCATGATGATCCCTCAAACTTAAAGTCAAGACTCAAAGGCCAAGCCTTACAATTACAATTATTTTGATAAGGCAGAAACGTGAGATATAGCCATTATGTCAAGGGACTAGCCTCGTAGACGACCAGAGATTCTCACCACCTTCATGGACATCACCAGTAGAATTCGACCCTTTTACACCCATGATCACTCCAAGGTCCGTCAGGTCCTTCTGTAGAATTTTAGTCAAATGCTGTAATCCAGCCTGTTGCTCCGCCAGAATCTGAGCAATTTGCGCCAATCCTTCTTCATCAACTACTGTCCACTCCCCGTCAGGGCCTGAGTTACCACTGTTTCGTTTTGAACCTGCGTCAATCGCGCCGATTAATGCCCATAACCCATTCAACCGGCCTTTAACCCGTCCCCTGCGTAGTTCTTCTTCTATCTCCTCCAGTTTACCGCGTAACGCCTCTTCTTCTGATCGCAGTGCACTCGACCTTATTGAAGGTATAAGTAGATGCAGATGTTGAACGAGATGCATCACTCGTTGTGTCAATTGCGTCTGTAGGGCGGTTGCTCGTAATAGCCTGGACATATTTGATACTGCATGCTGTGTGCGAAGAGCCTCCAATCGCGATTGGATGTCTTTCAGTTTTTGAAGATGAGAAGCTGATTGAGCGCTCTGAGCATCCACACGTGCGCGAAGATCGTCAAACCCTATGGCAATTACGGGAACAAGGCTAATGAAATACCAGATGAGAATGATTCATGACAAGCACAAAAATGTAATATTTACCATGAAGGATCAGGATTTTCCTTAACTGCTTTGGCCCAGACCGAATCGTTCGTGGCATTAGGTGGACGTCCGTAAAGTCCGACTTGTCTTGGATCGACAAGGTTATAGAAGGGATGCTAAAAAATGACAATGAAGACATGACTATACCAAGTTTGAAGGCTTGAACATACCTGAAAACGACAATCTTTCGACTGGGGATTCCATGATTGATAAATCGATTCTATACTTTGAAGAAGTTTTACATATTGAACCTGAGCGTCCGCTTGTGATTGTGGCCCTCCAGGTGCTCGAGACACTAGCATGCTGTTGTTAACCGCAACAGACGGCTGGCTCGATAAATTCTTGCTTCCGCCGCCAAAAAGTGGGTTCCCCGCTGTAGATCCAAAGAGGGATGGCTGCTGATTTTGTTGCTGTTGCTGTTGCGGCTGCTGAGAACCTCCAAAGAGCGGATTATTGACCGTTGATCCAAACAGACCTGTCCCAGTTGCAGGTTTCGAACCTCCAAAGAGATTTGCGCCTGCCGTGCTTCCAAAAAGACCGCCACCAATCATGCCAGGGTTACTTGTCTGCTGGGTGTTCGTGGTTGCGCCAAAAAGTCCTCCTCCCATTGCGCCGGTGTTGGTATTCCCAGCAATCCCTCCCGCTCCCCCTGCGGTAGTCGATGTGTTACCAAAAAGTCCGCCTCCCCCCGTATTGGTACCAAGGTTCGCGAATAGACCTCCGCCAGTGTTGGAGGTCGAGGCATTGGGATTGCCGAAAAGGCCTGCTCCAGTATTGGTCCCTCCAAAAAGGCTGCTACCCGCAGCCCCAGTGTTCGTGTTCGTCGACGTGCTTGTACCACCAAGCAAAGGATTTTGAACTCCAGCGTTGGTGTTTGTGAACAAAGATGATCCACCAGCAGTATTAGTATTCGTCGCTGAAGTTCCAAACAGTGGTGTCGTTGTATTTCCTGGAGCGGGTGCCGCTCCAAACAAGGAAGATCCTGTAGTGGTAGGCGCGAGAGGAGTTGCGAATAAGCTTGTCCCAGTTGTGCCTGATGGGTTCGTTGAACCAAAAAGTCCTCCAGTCCCACTCGTTCCGGTCGTGTTCGCGTTCGTTGATCCAAACAATCCAGTAGTCGGGTTTGTTGTACTGCTCGTGCTTGCGTTATTATTGAACAGCACTGGCTGGGTCGGTTGAAGTTGTAAGGGATTCGGGGTTGAAGTAGATGTTGATCCAAACAAGGCGGATGGCTGGTTGGTGTTCTGTGTACCAAATGCACCTCCAGGTGTCCCAGTGGTATTCGTACTCGTACTTCCAGGGTTGGCGAAAAAGGACATCGTCAATTACAGCAGGGTGATAGTAATGTTCAGAGTTGGCGCAATGGATTATGGTCGCAAAGGTTTTTCGCACGGTGTCTCAATCACTTAGCAAAACTATTCAACATCTATTTTCGAAAGGAAGTGGTTTTTGATTATATGAACAAGTTTTTCAAGCCTTTGAGACTTGACTAGAATGAGTGACTAGATACAGGACCAAGATTTACACATCGAAAATAATGTAGACCGAAGATGGTAACATGGGATGAGTGGCTGATAGCAGGGAAATTAAGAAAGTAGGATCAACGAGAAATAGTGCAATGTGACAAAGAGAGAAGACGGAAGAGCAATGACCAGAATAGCCAAACTTGAACTTTGTTTGAAGCCTAAGTGTCCAAGTCACCAACACGAGTGAGGGCAACTCTCCGCTTCTTTTTGGGAGGTTCATGAAGATCGTTGTCTTGTGATGTTTGTTGGATATCCATACTCGGCGTGGATAAGGCAGGCAAGTCCAAACCATTTACGCTGGTAGCAGGTGTCAATGGTGGATCCCTCCTCTTTGTATTTGTCTGCGACTGGGACGTTGGGGTGGTAGCCGAGACAAATGGAAGGCCAACGCTCGCTGTCGCAGGTGTCGTAGCTGGAGTTACATGAGTGAATGAAGACGAATGATGACTCGAGGAGTAAGTCAACGGAACAGCATGATGTTGAGCAATAGATTGAAGTTGAAGTGTATGCTGTTGCGTGTGATGCGCTGGTAGGATGTCATCGAAGACCACCAGGGTGCAATACCCGTCCCTAGAAGACAGGACCAAGCACTGTCCATCTGGCGACCTGTTGGAAAGACGCAACGCTCAACACATGTGGATTCATCACTTAGACAGGATAACAACATACCATGACATATCCGTAAACTCATCGTAATGCAACTTGGTGAGCATGCAGACTGGTCCTGCCTGCTGAGTGTCGTAAATAGCCACTGCGTCCATCGTCACAACCGCAAATAACATTCGATAAGGCAGAGCAAAGACAGCTCCCGTTTGAGACGTGCTGCCTCCGTTTCCTGCCGTCATTTGGGACTGAGATTGAGAGGAATGATGGGATGGGACTGGAGTGGATGGCTTCGACGAAGCTGGGGTCGGTGGCCTTAAATCTAGAGGAGACAAAATTGGCGACGAGGCAAGAAGATTTGATGTCATGATACTAGGTCGCGGAGAGGGAGTAACAATTGCTGGCTGAGTCACGGTTTTTTGAGGACTTGGATACTGGGTAGAAGATGATTGAACAGGCGCCACTGGTCCAACAACATCTACGTCCATTGAGCCGTCGATACCCTTCTCCACAACTGCCGACGGAACCGAATCTTTCTTGTTGTCTGCTGGGTCTACTGACATATAACCTACTGGCAGCTTGACTGCTGGACGCAATTCATAGAGAATAGGAGAAAATCGGACTGCAACACTCGCTTTTTTATGCCCAGGTAAGTGAGCAATCGGAGGACGAGCAAAGTTAGCTCTCGAGTAGATGTAAACAGATGACGAGGAATTGGAGGGTGTCGAGCTTCCAGCTTCGGAAGGATGTCCTCGTCTTCCTCTCGCTGGAATGGAATCGTCGCCGTTGCCCGGCTTCGCAGTATTTGGATTTACAGATGGATCCTCGAATTGGCCAGCTGGTGTGAGAAGAAGCCCGCCATCCGGGCTGAATGTTAATCTTCGGAAGAAGTTTGTGTAACTTTCATCTCCATAAAGCTTCACACTAGCCCAAAGAGCTGCAGTTGCCGAGGCAGAAGGAGAAGACAAACTTCTGATCGCAGGAAGAGGTGGCATCGGCGAAGGTGAACGTCCGTACCGATTGTTGTTAGTGAAAGTTGTTGGCGAACCGGGTGCATTAGAACTGAATGAAGATCTTCTCGAAGAAGCCTCGATGGGTGGTGGTGGAACCACAAAAGCAGGTGCGCTTGCCACTGATAAAGCTGGGGTTGGAGGTGCGCCATCCTTTCCTAATATAGAAGTCTGAATATCATCGAAATCCAGAACAAGGGCGGAGGTAGATTCCAAGTCACTAGCATTGGATTCTCTTCTTAACATCCTTGGACGTCCGGAATTTCCAGTCCCTCCATGGGCGCTTGGTGTCCGGGAGTGATTGTGTCTGTGTGGCATTTTTGTGTTCTTGCCTACGGCATGGACTTCGAGAGCGCAGCCCGGCTTGGTTGTGATGCGATAGATATGCATGGATCGATCACTGCTCTGGGTAGCAATGTATTCATTTAGAGGATCCCATGCAACGCCTTGGACATAATGTGAGTGCTCAGCGATTTCATAAACGCATTTGCCTGTTTGAGAACCCAGATAATGGTGAGATGAAGTTGATCTATTCGATTTACAAGACATACCATCGACCGCAGCAAAGATCCTTGCCGTGTTATCTGTGCTACCAGCAATTATGTACTCTCCAGTTGGACTCCATGCCAGATCATAGACCTGCATGGTTGTGCAACTAATAACAAAAGAATCAGATTAATCCTATTTTGGGAACGAGACATGTCGGCGAAGACAATCTCACCGGAAAGTCGTCCTCGGCTTCCAATACTCTTTCTCGTGTTGGATGTCTTCAGGGTTCAGGTCACTTCCATATGTTATTGGTGGAGGGCTCGTCGAAGGCGCCCATATAATAATCATCCCATCTAACAGAAGATGTTAACTTAAGAGCAATTGTAAAAACATGTGGCCCACCATCCCCTGCAGACGCGATAAGTTCGCCTTGAGAAAAGAGGCTGTCAGTATTGCAACAATAAGCCATCTTAAGATCTCCCAACATACCATTTGGAGAGAAGCGTACAACATTGACAGCCGCAGAATGGCGACTTAGAGTTGCAAGGTACTCTACTCGTGGCGGTCTGGGTGCATTCGCTGCTGCGACGGCATCTCCTTCTGTGAAAAGTGCCGGAGGTCGTATGTGAGGGTGAACCATCCACAACTACATCGTGAACTGAGTAAACAGACGCGGCAAAGCACACAAAAGACACGACCGAACATCATACTCACCCTGACATGATTATCTTCCCCTCCTGTCGCGAGTCTATACGCCTGAGTGGCATAATTCCTCTCCTGACCCACCACGGGACGCGCCTTTTTGAATCCAACAGGCTGGAAGTCGCATGTGGAGATTGGCTTGCTGTCATGCCACCTGATCTCCAGTGTCCTGAATCGCATCTTGTTCAACGGAAAACGCGCTTCAAAAGATAGTTATTCGACGATGTCCTTCACAAAGTTTGTGGTAAAAATCGATTTTTGTCTGCCTAAAGGTGCAGGTCTAGGTGTCACAGAGTTCCGTGTTCAGGTAACTTTCATTGATGACAATGCCCAATTATAGCACTAATATTTGTACTCCCACACACAAGGAGACAAAAAACAGAAGATTCTAAGTATATCCATACAATCAAGTCTAGGCGTTAAAATTTTACAATGCATTTTTTTACCTGAATCCGACAGACGACAATGACCATCTTCATCGGATAAAAATTTATAACCATTGGGTGCCCTTTTCCTTCGATCTCATCAAGCGAGTGATCAAGAAACACATCGCTGCAGCGAAGAAACACAGGCCAGAAAAAACTGCGGGGCGCCACCACACGAACGACGTTGAGAGCAACGCACCAGCGACGGGGGTACCTGTTTTTGAACAGTGGTGATAAGGAGAATTAATCACATATACATTGTTACCGTGTCATACCAAGTAGGCCTCCGAAGCCTTTATGTACGATCAGTCGTCAATTTACATGGAACATTTTGAGACAAACGGTACCTGTGAAGGTAAAACATACCCCGAGTCGTGCGCCAATCTCGGCATCATTAGAAGCTAGCGACGCAATGACCGTCGGTAATCCACTAGCATCTGCACCAAATTAATCAGTATTTTTGAATCTTATAACTCGGCGCCATCTTACATGTACCAACAAAGAACCCATACAAGAGAGTAAAGGTCAAAGTCCCAGCTGCATTCTTTATTGCCAATGTGCAAAAAACTAGAAGCGAAAGAATGAATTGACCCGAGATCATGACGTTGAATGGCCCGATTTTTGAGCCCAATATGTTTGGGAAGATGCGACCAAAGACGCTTGCACCGTTTAATATGGTGATCTGAGATTTCGAATCCATATCATGACGGACAAGCAAGGAAATAAACATACAGTGTAAAAAGCGAGATTCTGACTGATCCCATTCTTAATGGCGTTGAGCTGAATGAAATATATCGGGTAGAAAATCCCAGCCAAAGCAAGCGCCGTCCTGTAGAAGGAATTGTAAGAGAAGGATCCTAAAACTACCTGGTGACTTACCCAATAACCGTTATTACATAGGGTATGTCCTTGGCAAAAATCCTGAACGAACTGAGCGTCCCTCTGGCCGTACTTCTCTTTTTCGGATATCTAGGCTTCATAAGTAAAAGCGCAATTATCAATAAGGTCCCCGTGAGCCCTGCGCTTGCTCTGACGCCGGCGTGAAACTTTAGCGAGCCATGAAACCAGGCATTGAGCATAAGGGGATGGACGGCCCCTCCAACAGCAGACCCCTACGTGAAATAGATGAACGGACCGTTCCATTCGCTTCCACTGAACACTTACAGCAGCCGCGATTCCAATAGCAAGAGCTCGCCTTTTTTGAAAATAGTGAGAAAGTATTCCCACAGATGGGATGTACAGGATTCCATTGGCGATACCAAGTCCCAGACCTTGTGGCAAGAATACCTGTACGATGACTTTGTAAGAAAGTCAAATGAGAAGGGAAAAACACCGACTTGATAAAAATGTTCCGGTTGAGATAGTGATATCATCATCAACGAAAAGGTGAATAGGAGCGATCCAGCGATCATCAGTGGGTAGCTTGCTCGTTATTAGTCACTCCCCGTTGAATAAGTGGAACAGCTCGTTACAAGTGACCAGCGTCAAAACCGATTCCAGACACTACACCAGTGAAAAAAATGAAAAACAACTGAGTGCTTCCTATCCAGCTTAACAATCCAGTTAAAAAATCAACGGATAAATCAACGGATCGAGTTGTACCTTATCTGCGCAGATGTACATGTTCTAGCGAGATATTCTCGAACGTAAAAGTCTGTCGATCAAGCCATTAGGACAGGCAAAAGATTGTGATTGACTCATCACCACACCATTATATACACCGTGGGCATTTGTGTAGCTGAATATGAGAACAGATAAGATTGTGAATTTTAAAGGCGACAACTTGAAGCCACACCCAAAAGAAGTGAATTGAACAAGGAACCTTCAAAAATCGATTACCGAAATAATTTCAAATAAAAAATGAGCTTACACGCCGGCCATTGTCATCCAAGCGCGTAGTCCCCCCTCAGGGTAACTGTCTTCCCTGTCATCACTGGAAACAGAGACTGCCTCCTGCTCAAAACCCTTCTCGTTATCTGAAGAAATTGACATTGAGTCTAGAGACGGTGGGACGAGACAACCAAAGAAGCGTGGATAGAGGGATATACTGATAACAAAAGAATGGATAAGCTCCACCACCAGACCACCAGAAATGTATAAAGTTTTGCCTCTGGTGACTTTTATACAGTCGTAATTTGATATCCTTTGCCTTGCCGTCTGGCAGACGCTTGAACTTGGAGCCGATTCCCAGAACATGTGAGCGATGAGTTATTTTGGGTACAGTCTTGCTGTCATTCTTTGTGAGTTCCCTCGTCATTCCGCCGGCTCATCCGATGCGATAAACACAAAAGGCTCGAAGAGAAGGGGCAGCCATGACTAAAGCTTGCCAAAAGGTGTTGGTTGTGACTGTGCATTCTTGTAGACTTCGGCAAATGTACGGAAAAAAGGATTGATTCCGATATTACCGAAACACAGTGATCACAGGTAACGACAGAGCCTGGAATTGAGACGGAAATCCCAAGAGAATATGAGAACGTG
>JAIUJM010000687.1:0-13282 GCA_026262225.1 Inosperma sp. D86 | reverse complement strand
GGTTGGATCGTTAAGCTGGCGCCGATAAAATCATCTTTGGAAGGAAGGATAGGTTTTCCCCCTTCGTCAACACCAGGCATGATATCGAATGCCCATAGAAGCCTAACACAAACCAAACCGATGGGTTATTCACCAATGCAGAAAAAAGTGAAGCCTCACCTTGAGGCAATTATAAACAAAGTGTTTTGAGCGACGTGCATTCCAGGGCAGATCCGTCTCCCAAAACCGAAATAGAATGTAGACTGGTGGGAATGGCCCTTTGTTCCAGAATTTTCAGGGTGGTAATATCGGTCTGGGTCGAAATCTTCTGGAGATGGGAATAGCTGACGCCGATAATTGGTTACAAAATCATCATTTCTGAAAGGTGAAAAATGCTCAAACCTCTTCATCTTTACTAATTCCCCTGCATTTATAGGAAAATAGTTATAAGAAACAACGGGATTACACAACACTTACCACAAATTGGCGAGGACGGTGCTTCCTTTAGGAATGTGCATGCCCTCATAAGTGTCCTCTTGGATGGTAGAATGTGGTACTCCGAGCGGTACAACAGGTCTCCATCTATATAATGGTGGGGAAGTTAAATGTCAGGATAAAGTAGAATATGTTCCATACCTAAGTGCCTCTTTAATGGTAGCCACAACATATGGTAGAGATTCTAGGTCATCGAAATCAGGGAGTCGATGCGAGTCCACCAAATTATCGATTTCTGCTTGTGCCCTTCGCATAATTCTAGGGTTATGGAGCATGGCCACTGATTTCAAAGTCAACAGACGAGTCTCCAGCCAGGTCATCGAACAAAATACGCACATAAGAAAACATGCAGTGCGTATAGGGTCTAAAAGATGCTCAGTTGCAATAGACACGAACATACAACGAGATTCCTACCGAACCAACTCCTGCAGTGAAAGGAGAAGACAGTGCATAAGCCAGTTCGACATCTGTCAGTCCGAATTGTGCTTGCTTCTCGAGACCGTAACGGGCTGTGCAGTGTTGCACTGTACCTGTTTCCATTTTACGACGAACGTCCATTAGGAAGCCCAGGTAGAGTTCAGTATCCCGCGCACGTTGCGCTTCGGCTTCATGACGGAACCATTGAAGGGCACGCTTGACGAATTAATGAGGATCGATCCAATCTGTTGCCGTTGAACAGAGGTTGCTTACTGGTAAGTATAAAAGAATAGGCCACTAGACGGGGAATCATCTCTAATCGATGGAGACATTGGTAACTATTCTTACCGACTCAACCAAGTATTTGCCGGGCGTACTGTAGACAAGGAATTTCTTGGTCAGTTCAGTGGTAATTAGCCAATCTCACATACTTGAACCTATTCTCCAAGTCCAATGATCATGAGTAAAAGTGAAGCGAACAGAAGGAGTGCATACTTGAGGTAAACTATCCAAACGTAGAATTAGCCTTCTCATGGTTTGAAAACTAGCAACTGACTTTGTTCTATCTTTTGGTGAGCAACAACGAGAGGGTCATTCACGTCCGATATACGACGACCATATGAGACAAATATTGCAATGGACACAGCAAATCTAGATGATATTTGCTCATAATCGTGGAAACAGAACAGAGGCCTAAGCCGTTCTTACCGATATAAGTGGTCATCGTACTTCTGCTGATTCGTTTCTTCGAGCAAGTCGCGAAGAACGATGCTGGATTCGATTTTTTGCAAAGCCTTGTACTTCTGAGAAGCTTCCACGCCCATTCCAGCATTCATGAGCTATATTGGAAGCACGAATTTGAAGTGCACTTGGATATAAAGGAGGGCCTCACTGATCTATAATTTCTCCATCTAGGGCCATATGGCATACCAAAGCCCCTCATATAACCAGAAAGTATTTCACCTCTGTTATAAAAAATTATGCATGTGAACAAGTAAGGCTGTGGGGAAACGCACGCCATGATATTTCTAGGGCGACTTGAATATGTGGCACCACGTTTGTCAAGCAAGTCAACAGCTTGTTTCATCTTTCCAAGAACTACATTGAGGTGTTACTTGTTAGTGCTAATTCGCAAGTGGTTAGATTCACCTATTACAGGTGTACTTCCTCGGTAGAAGGAGAAAATGGGACCTAGTGAACGTTAAAACCACTTTAGCATTTGACATCGATTCGGATAAACACCCTTCATTCTTACATACCGTAGCGTTTATGAATTGCGGGGAAAATCTGATAAAGATGACGAAAAGTATTTCCGGGTTGAAACAGACAGGCCGGGGGACGAGGAGGAAATCTTTTGGAATTCTTACGAAAAACCAACACCATCAAGATCATAAAAGAAAGTACGATAGCTGCAGCGAGAGAATGCCTAGTCGCAAGGGCCATAATTGAGTCAAAATTCAAGTCGGACCAAGAGGTGGAGGTTAATATCTGCGCCGGCATTCTGAGATAGTATCACGAAAGAAAGTGCAGCAAGCATGTCAAGGATAGACCATTTTAAGGATGGAGGGAACGAGTCGGCTTTAGCAACTTGTCCTTTCCGGAAACAGTCTTCAGCCGAACTAACTGCTTGCAATTGCATGTTGATCCGAAGCTTATCGAAACACCGAAAAGCTGGTGTTGAGTGAACTTCTCTGACTGACTATCCGAGGTGAGGTCTTTGATGGTTCAAAAGGTCATGCTCGTGGCATCGTAGATGACAGAGGCAAAGAGGCGTTACGGTAACGTAGTATCTGTCACTGCCACAGCGGCTCTCTTCTGCCAAACTTCGGAAGGAATCACATTATTCTTTTGGGCCACTCTGATAGAACCTGTATTTCTGGTTGAATCTTCTGACGGGTCGACTCGGAAACAAACCTTCTGATATGACAAACAACTAAACTGGGCATGGAGTGCTATCAATTCACATTTCCTATATCGACACCCTTCAAGACTTTAAATGTCCCCTCACGAAATGGGAGGTCAAAGTAGTGAACTATGGATTTTCTCGACCATTCCCTCCTGGATATTACTGCGGTGGCAATGGCTTTGCCTGTACTGATCCAGCCGACGGAAGAACCCTGTTTCAGACCTTTTTTTTGGATGGAAGGTTCTAAATGGGAAAGAAATTGCGAAGTTGTTGTCTGGTAAAACTGGCTTGTAATTGGCAATCCTGAAACCAAGTGGAGGTAGGCCTAGGAAGAAAGTACATTGGGATCAAATCGTACCTGCTACGCCGTGAACCTGTTTCACCATCTTGACAAAGGACAAACCGGCCGTTAGTTCGACCATTGGCCTGGTGGCAGAATCGAATTACCCAACTCTCAAAGTCTGGCAGACTCGGAATGTCAGAATTTCTAAAAATCTTCAATCCGTGCATTTCAAGGTGCATTTAGTCCGCAGAATCTCGTGATAAGAGTAATTGTCCGGAAGAAACGGTCCGCCTTCGTAGAAGTTACGACCTCACATCAACGACGATTCAACGTAGACACGGTTGTCTGATGAATCGATGAATGCTGGTAGTATTACAACCCTCAATCGTTCTGAATCTTGCGTCAATTGATTTCTGATGAAATCTCCTTCTGCTCTAGCGCATCGCTTTCTCCTCTGCCTGCCTTTCTTTGCTGGTGTGTAATACTATAGTACTTGAGGGCTTTTCATACTGACCAAAAGGATCTATGTTCTTGTGAATCATAAAGCCATTACTCACCAACATGCATGTGAATGCAAACACGATTTTATGCACGGAATGCAAAAGCATCTAAACAGTGACGACGTTGGCATCCGAGTTGCTTCATTGTCACCTACAACCTCTCCTCCACCATTGGAAGTCATTCCACTCATAGTCAGTGGACCAGCTTCCAATAGGATAGATCTTGTGTTCTTCTCTGATGGTTGTAAGTATCAAATATCTCAGTTTTTCCGTCCTATTATCATGGCCTAATACATCAGACCTTCTGTCGGAGCGCGATAATTTTTTTGTGGATGCACTTAGATTGGCTGTAGACGTCTCGAAGAACAAAACATTTAACACGGTTCGGCCATTGTTGAACTTTTGGGCAGCATTTTCCCCGAGTAACCAGGTAGGTATTTGCTTGTCGATATCCTAAATATTTTAGCAAATATTTCCATTTTTACAGACCGGTCTAGGAGTCAATGGTCCTAACGAGTATGTTGAGTTTTCACTCGGGGGCCCAACAGTCGCATGAACCTTTCGCTAAGGAGTCCTTTTGGTCTTTATCGAGTGGGTACTGAGCTTAGAGCGGTATATTATGGGCATCCAGAAGTTGCCAGGGCAGCATGTGATTCACTAGGAGCCCAATGCGACTACCCTATATTACTAGGTCTGTGACGGTGCTGTTTCTGTCATTGTGGTGATAAATACTGGCTTTTCAAGGCAATGATCCTCGCTATGGAGGTGAGTAGCTCAACATTCCGTCATGCTACTTGATAACTCCAAATTCTTTTCAGGCCTTGGGGGTGATTTCACGTTAGTCCTCTTGAAATATACACAGCAGGCTTTCACTGAGAAGCCACTGGGGTCGTAGTGTGATAACTTCGTCCATATTGAACGGCCCTCTTGTTCTCAGGCATGAGCTGGGACATTCCATACTCGATGTTGGAGAAGAATACGATGGCGGAGAAGTGTACAACGGAAGCAACTCTGCGCATGACATTCGGTCTATCCCTTGGAGTCAATGGCTTTCCGACCCAAATCGGGTAGACGACCTTGGAAACCCACGCATTGAACGATCTGTCATGTCAATGCAGGCTTACCCGTGGACACTTCTGAACACTACGTCCCCTTGGTCCGTGAATTTCACATCTTCAGGCACTTACTCACGGTATCTGCTTACATTCTCCCTTTCGGGTGTGCCTCATACCCGAAATTTAAGAATTTCGCTGGATGGTGTGGACCTTGAATGGACAGCAAGGGAGGACGTTGGAGAAGATCGCTGGTTTTACGATTTTGTTTTTGATGAGCCTTTGAAACCTGGACCACATTTTCTGACCTTCGAGCTTCTCAACCCTGAAATTCAGGGATTGGCTCAACTGTGCAGTGTGGAAATCGTGGAGTATGGTGATGAACACGAGTACGTGCTTATACCGGTTGTAACTGCTGGCTTCCAGTAAATCGCTTTTTCTTTTTGAAGGTTTATCTTGAAACCGGGATTCCATGGCGTATTTCCTACGTGCGTTGTTGTTGAACCTCTTTTTTTTTTCTGGTTGACGACAAACCTTTCAGTTTCTCATATGACAATCAAACCAGCTTTCGCCCCACGAACCAAGAATGCCTCATGCGTGCTGTCGCTTTTCCGAATTTCTGCAAAGCCTGCCTGGAGACGCTGTGGCTGAAGCTTCTAGAGCGAATTTCGCTTATTGACAACCTGACTGAACGTTGCGAACGCCGACTCGGTGCGAAGTCGTTGAAGATTCTTGATTTGGACCTTCTGCCTCTTGCAAATCTCCGACAAGACAAAATCAGCTGGAATGAAAGTTTTACGATCATCTGGAAGAAAAACGGTGCGATGATCGAAGAATTCACGAACAGGACAAGGGTGGAACTTGGAGATAGGCCCGTTGGGAATTATTCTGTTCATGTCAAATTTGCAACAGAAGAGGTTAGGAAGTCTTCGCAGTATCTAGAAGCAAAACTGCGATACGAAGTAAGGGTGCCTTGTGCTGGTTGAAATCTAGTCTTGCTATTATTGAAATTCCCAACCACAAAGTCTGACCATATTTTTAACTCGTTTATACCAGTCCTCGTAATGTCGGAACTGTCTTTACGAAGAGTATGCTCCAAATCAATGTGGCGACTCCTGGCGAGGCTAATATTGCTCAATCATATGGATGGATGACAATGATCATGACGCGATCACGTGATCGTTGTTCCACCGTTCGACTTGTATTGACGAACCCTCTTCCCGACATCCATCTTGAACTATATTATCTACCTGATTCAAAGCCTGTCAATTAAGTTCTATGGTTTAATGGTTGTAAGTTGGAAATTTAGAGCTAGGATCAGACTCTCATTGTTCCTACTCCTTACAGGAAATGTCAACTGCAGATATAAAGCATGATTTCGATAACTTGCGCTCAGCAATTTTTCTGGAGGAGACGGAGGATGATTGGGAAAAGATAGCAAAGGCAATGCAGGCTTTTGTGAATGTGGCACAGGATGCAGGTTCTGAATCTGCTCCAGAGGTCGTAAATGCTTTGCGGAACTTTCATCGGCCAATCGTCAGGGCTATGAATTCGGAACGAACCCGACTCTGTGGCACTGCATTGGACCTGCTAAGTTCGGTTGCCCGTGGTCTTGAACGTGAATTTGATCATGTTATGCCTCTTTTTATGCCACCCCTTTTGGCCCTTTGTGGCAGGACAAATAAGGTTGTTATCAACCGCGTTAGGACCACCATTTTATCCATCATCGAATCGACACAACTCCCATCCTCTCTTCCATATTTCGTCCAGTTCGTCAAGGATAAGGCGCCGACCCTCAGGCTTGTCGTTGCGGAAGGCACGTTGGCTTGTCTCAATTCATGCAATCCTCCGGATCTGGAAAAGGAGGCTCGTGCTCGCGATGTGGAAACCATTATACGTGGTACAGTCCGTGATGCAAATCCAGATGTTCGGAAGGTTAGTAGGAAGATTTTTGAGTCGTACAAGATTCTTTTACCGTCAAGGGTTGAGAGGCAAGTCGAATGCCAGTTTGTTGGTTTCTTGTTGTTGAGCGTTTCCATAGCTTTACTGCCCCGTTGAGCCCAACCATGAAGAAGTATCTTGACATAAAACCGACGACGATCATGACGTCGAAGTCGACGACGCACCTTCGGGATCAATTTAAGCAAGGCTCCAAACCTTCTACTTCTGCGACCTCGACCAAGGCACAGGCTCCCGGCCATTCTCGAGCTGCTTCCGTTTCGAATGTGGCGGCCAGCAGTGCAATCCAATCAAAGAATTTGGCCTCCAAATTGACACGTGTGACTCGGAAAGATCCTATTCCCGAACGTCCCCTCTCTGCTCAAGATTTACAGGCCTCCAGACCCATCCTACAATCTCAGAGATCTCACGCCAGGTCTGGATCCACCGCCATATTGGTTTCTGCCCCAGGGAGGGCAGTAGAATCGGGATCGTTGGCTGGACCTGTAAGGTCCCAACTGAATACATTATCCCAAACTGCAGGCCTTGGAGTTTCGGAAGTGGTTGCGGCGGCTCCCCGTCGCTTGCAAATTTCAGAATCAAAATCCTCAACTGTAACACCTCTTGTGGCAGCTTCTTCGGGTCCTAAACGAGTGCCAATGCCCCCTCCTGCTCCTAAAAAAGAGCAACCAGCTCCCAGGCGGCCTGCACCGAAGGTTGATAACGCCACTTCTACGACATCCACCAATAGCGTCATGGTACCCCCTCCACCTCCACCTTCAAAAAAGACCAACGCTGTCACCACCTCTACTACCGCGAAGGAGCGACCTACAATCACCAAACCCCCAATTCCAAAATTCAAACCGACAGCGAATCCCACACTAGCACCTCCTCCGTCATCGGCGACAAGCACAAAGCCCTTGGCAGTCAACAAGAAACCTGTCTGGGGTCGCGCACCGGCTGTCACGAAACCCAACGCCCAGAAGGTACCAGTTAAGGCTGTCGTTAGGAAGCCTTCCAGTGTGACGCTGAAACCTCCCAATGGTGGTATAACGAAGAGATCTGTTACGCCTGCAATGATCGCTCTGCCCCCATCGCCCACCCCAGCAGGAGCCACCACAACTGCCGCGAAGGCTGATGAGTCTGACACTCGCGAAAGTGACCCTGTCGATTTGCCACTATCGGAAGTTACTGTCTGCACTCCAGATCCGGAACAAACATCATCGTCACTCGACGGCACTCCAACTCACAATTCGATCTCTCCAGTTGATTCTCGTCTATCAACTCCAAGAACAAACGAAGAAACCGGGGCTGTGGTTGTCGGTTACAACTCGGATACTCCAGAATTTCGACTGTCCGAGCCAACTGAACAGATTCCATGTACCCCCGAGAGTAACCTTCTTCCTAATCCTGCCGGCCTAAGTGCTGCTGAATTGGTTGCTAAAACACCTATTTCCGCCCTTCTCTCGTCAATTGAACGAGGATTCCTTTATTCACCTACAACACCGCTCTCTCCTGCCGACTCTTACTTGCCTGGACCCAACGGAATGGTTACATACAGCCATGAAACTCATGCGCCACGCATCGAAGGTCCCATGCAGCCTTTCAACTATGCGTTGCATTCTACACCGAAAGGGGCTATTTTTTCCAACCCCACAGGTTTACAACAAGGAACGAAGCTTATGTGTGGGAGTATCGGTGTGGTGGATATGAATGAGCATGATAAATTGTATAGAATGACGGCGGGGTTAGCCTTGCAAGATGAGGCCAATGGGATGCGTGATGCATTTGTGGAGCTCAATAACTAGGAATCGAAATTGAATTAAGTGTGGAGGATCTCGCTGCATTGCCAATGGTTTTGCTGCCCATATGTTACAATCGCTTTATTTACCATAGAGTTAATTGTCCAGCATCACGTTCCAAATGTATCCTGCAGAACTCCGAGTGTGGACTCCTGATGCGCAACATCTGAAGTCAGCGATGACTGTTACGCATACGTATATTCCAGAAGCCTAACGCTGATTGATCAGCTCGGTTCGAAAAATGCAAAGATTCTGTGTCTATGCAATTTCCATACGCAGACGTAGACTGAATAAAGAAGTTTGTAATATTTATATATTCTCGGCTTGAATCCGAGTCGTTCGGAGGTGAAAAGCTGAATAATCCTATGTCCATACGGATGTTTTTAGTTTGACAACGGGTAGATAATGGATTTGTACTGGATGTATCTACCATCCTTGAATTTTGTATAAATAGCAAGGTTTAAGCGCCCTTTCCGGTATTCCAGATGACCGAGAAAAGAGGGTTAAAATTAACTGATATTTTATGTCATGTCATCTCATGTCACACGGAGAATGGTATACTCTATCTTGACTGCCAAATTCGAGAATTTTATATATATATATTTCTTTGTGTGTGCATAGAATTCATGGCCATATGGCATAGGAAAACTCGGACTTCTCCGGCTAAAATGCTGACACCTGCCAATATTTCAATGGTCTAAATCTTTCTAATAAACCTTGGGGCTAGATTCATTAAGACCGCTGTTTGTGGGCCATCATGTGCGTCTCATGGGCACTCTCCATGGAGTTTGTTAATAATCGTTGTACTCCTGGGGTAAGGGTGAGCCTACATGCGGCTCAGCTTGTATTGCTCAAGCGCCTGTACTGCTAGACTGCTGGGCAAAGCAGAAAACCCTGCATTCTGACACGGGTTTCCTCATCAAATGTTACGATAATATTAGTGGGCCTGGATGACCAACAAGGTTCGCCATTTCCTTTTTTGGTCGAGTCATCACTCTCAGTTGATCAGATCGATTACGTTTGAACGTTCATACTATGGGTTGCGGAAAACGTATAGAAGTTCAGGATTGTGGAATCGATTCGCGAACAAGGAAGACACAAAAATCAAACGGGATCAGATCACAGTATGCGGAGTAGTCAAACTAATTTATTTGGTGTTCCTGAAAAAGGTCCTTGCAGTGAGGTAGGCTTACTTTACATGGTAGTAATTTGCCACTCCGTTTACGTTACCTGCAGTGGGGAGGGTTTCGAGTTGCCTAAATCAATATCTTGATCCGGTTCTAATCATGATGCGAGTATCAGGACAATGGAGATTCTAATCTTTATGCAAGATGGTGGCAAATTGCAGTTGTTGATTTTGACAGTGAAATCTATCGATACAGGAAAACTTGATACGGGTTCTTGGACTTGAATATCGGAAAGGTGAGCCGGAGCACCTAGTTCCGCAATTATAACGCGGAGATGAACAGGATAAGCCAAGAACAGCCATTGGCACGAATTTACTGGCTAGGATCCAGTGTATTGGGATTCGGGAAGATGGCCATCATGCTGATATTGATATATTACTGGACTGATATTGATTCATACATTTAGGCAAACAGGTCGTCTGTCAAGACATCCCTGACCGATGCTCCAAGATGTAATTCATGATCTAACCCACTTCATCTTAGGAAAGGTGGAAGTTCCCGTGTCCGGGCTCCGATCATCGGAAGATCACCGAATCCATCTCTATATGTATGTCACCTTTCATCCCGATCATAACAAACTAGTATGCGCCGAGTGAACTTTGGAAGTTTCGTAGTAACAACCTCTTTACGACACCCATGGAGATAATCTCATCAAATCTTAAAGTAAAATACTCATGATCTTCACCGATTGCGACATGGAATGGTCCGGAAACACATCCGGATTTATTTTCCATCTTTTCCTTATAATCAAACTCTTCTAAGCTCTTTCGTTATCTACTCTTCCTCTGCTCTAAGCTAGCGTGTATGTATAACGCTTTTCACTCGTATACGAATTTCTCCTACCCCAAGACGATGGGTAACTCCAGAAACCCAGTCCCCTTGCGCAAGTCCTTCTCCATGAGGCTCTCCTTAGCGGCATGCATCTTGTGTATGGTCGTCTTCCTGCCTTTCCTGTACAGCATCGAGGATATCCACAAGTTTGCCACTTTCTATGGTGCTTCCTTCCTACGCTCTCTTCCAGATGATTTCAGACCGCCTGTATACAATGAAATCCGCACGTTAGAGAAGAATCTCCCGCAGCATAACCTTTACCTTCCGTATCCAGAGGGCAGGTGGGGACGGTACGTCCTATTCTCGAATTCTCGGGTACACTTATCTGGTTGGAATAACAAGTTGAATGACATGTGAGTTTGTTGTTTTGTTTCGGAGTTCATAGCTTTAATATTGAACCGTTGCAATCACCGTCATTTTCTTGACGATGCCAGGTTGATGAACACATGGTTAGCCTACGCCTCAAACCGGGCATATGTGTTTCATGACTTTACCTGGGTAGATTCGCATTACCCTTGGTCAGTTGCTTCCTATCGGGAATGGGTGCCGAGGACTCCATTGAATGCCCTCATTTCTGGGCCATCTGCTGGGGGGTCTTGGGATCAAGGAGACTCTGCACCTCGTGCGGTATTAGAAACTTACTTCAATATTGTTTGTCCAAAACACGAGCGAGCGATCATACACACACGCGACGTTAAACCGTTTCTGCGTGACGCAGATGGAAAGGTCATATTCGAGTACTGGAGGAATTTACTCGCCAATGCAAACGAGAGATGTATCGAAGTCATTGCTGCTCCGCGGCATGAAGACCCTTTCCCCGAAACCTTCGACATTTTTTATTGGAGTACTGCACGAAGCTTGTCCTTGTGGGATGACTTCGTCCAGTCGCCTGTGTCACGGCTTCTTGGCACTTCGACCGTCGTCCAATCTGCGATTGAAGCTAACATCGGGTTATTCTTGTCCCCATCATCATCTCAGTCGTTCTCTTTGGAGAAGACCCACAAGTATAACCTCTATCCCTATGACGTTCTTGATACATTTTCCTCCGTCTTCTCGATCCATGTTCGCCGCGGAGACTTTAAGCAGGCATGTGTTGAGCATGCTGCCTTGAACTCTACATTCTATAACTGGAACCTTCTCCCCTTCCTTCCCGACAAGTTGGCTGCTCATCCAACGAAGCAGGAGAATGAACAGCAAATTTTGGAGAGATGTTGGCCCACGAGGGAATACATCCGCGAGCGGGTGGACCAAGCTCGGAGGACATACGAATCTCAGGTTTCTTCGGAGGATGGCAGAGGTTTGTCTGTTCTTTACATCATGTCAAACGATCGCACAGAATGGATAGAAGAACTCAAACGTACATTCAGAAGAGATGGGTGGGACAGAGTCGTGATGAGCCGGGACTTGAAGCTGAACCCACAGCAAAGAGATGTGAGCGTGGCAGTGGACATGGAAATTGGAATGAGGTCAGCAGTCTTCATCGGAAATGGGGTGAGCAGAAATTTTTATCGTCCGGTTTTCCCCTTCTTCGATTTCTGGTTTACATATTTCTTTGTTGCTTCCCCTTTAGTGGTCGTCTTTCACAAGTAATGTCGTGCATAGGAGATTAGCAGATGGGAAGGCGCCAATTAGTATTCGGTTTTGGTAGGGAATGTGTGTATGTGTGCCCATTTGGAATTGTTAAAGAGAACCTTGGCCCTAGATCGGCTCTCCAATGAAGTGATACAACTATGACTTAATTTAGAGAATCATTAACTTACATAGCTTTCTTATCTGTTTCTTATGCTCCGCTCCTTCGATAAACTAAGTCTTACGGGCATGTGAATAGTTTCCAAACCTTTTATTTAGAAATAAATAAGCTGGAATTTGTACGCCACGACCCCTTTGAAATATTCAAGGGTCAAGGGAGGATGATGATATCAATCGTGACCTTTCGGACCTTAGTCCTTGGGAAAGTGGGCACACCACGGTAGGTTTATGTCCCACACAATATCGGTCCATGGTTACTCGATTGGCTGTGCAAGTAAACCCGCCAGTATGTCACCGTGCCACATGAAATTCGACCCACGAATAAAATTTGTGTTTGTACGGGAAGTTAAAGACCGAATCTATGGGTAGAAGATTGCGCAGGGGGTCTTTGAAAGAATTCAAGGAATTATCAAGAATAGTTTTTGCAAATTTCTGTGGTTAATGCGGTGCGATCCCTGGATCCAAGTTGCACTGTGCACGATGCCTAGATAGACGAAAGGGTATTTAACAACCGTGGGTGGTGTATTTCCTGAAAATCGAACATAATTCAAGTGGACCGAGGTAAAGACCAGGTCCACACGGCAGAAGAGGCATTTGTGCTCCAAGTTTGGCATCTCCAGGGAGGTGTTGACAGTCGTGCTGCCAGGAACATGTATCAAGCGACGTGAGGCAGCCTGAGGTGAGTTAAATTTTGTTCGGGTAGACAGGATATTTCTATAACTTCTGATAACGATCCATGGACCATTGTTTGTGGGGGCTGAAGTTGGAAGAAGACGAAGGGTAAGCGGCAGCAGACGTTCGATAGCTAGTCATACTAATGGTCATCGAGACTCGTGATCAACGTAAAGATAAGCAAAGGATCAATAAATTTGACTGATCAGGCTCCTGACATTTGGCCAGACTTATCAAGTACTCACATTTGAAAATTCTAAGGTTCCATTGAGTCGTTTCGACGCACTCCGGGTAGTCGGAAATGAAATCCATTGACTTGCAATAAATTGATTTCCTTGTATATTTTATGGTGGTGCATTTCGATCTGTTTCAGGGCCATGACTGTTAAATGTGGCATGAATGCAGGATAGTGATATGTTCCGCTTACTGACTAAACCATATTAGAATACTTAATGAATTTTGAAATGAAGA
>JAIUJM010000686.1:0-13285 GCA_026262225.1 Inosperma sp. D86 | reverse complement strand
GACGAGCATGGGAACATAAATTTACCTCGAATGCCCCACCCGGCTTCATGATACGTTGCACCTCTTCGAAGAACGTATCCCACTAAATAATTGGGTTATGATCGACAAAAAGATCCAAAAATAGATAATTTGCTCACTCTGTCCTCCGGAACGCCCAGTGCTATCCGTTTTATATAACTGAGAACTTTCGTCGATAATCCTATTCAGATAAGCATCAAAGCGAACTTCCGACGTACACATAATCAAACTCTTCATTCTGAAAGGGAAGTCCATCCAAGCTAAGAACATAGAATTTAGTCCCTTCATGCATGAAACTTCTAGAAGAAAAGGTATACAAATTGTGCTGGACCCATGTTATTCGCGATGAGAGATCGGGCGAAGCAACGTTTTGAAGGTTAGGATGTAGCGGTACGATATCAAGACCTATGGCGACCAAGTATATATCCGTTTGTTCAAGTTAATATGCAAGACTCATACCGACGAAACGACAGTTCTAGAGAAGATGGTGACAATTGAGAATTAGACGCTGGAAATGATAGAAGAATGGGGCAAACCTTCCAAGTCCGAGCAGCGTGTAATATCCAGGTACCAGTGCCTAAATATCGCCATAGTAATTGAGCAAGCCAAAAGAAAAACGATGAAAGGTTTTTTTAATAAAAGAAAACATGAGAATAGTCCATCAGAGAGGGCCAACTTCCAGGACTTACCACACCCAATCTCCAGTCTGTGATTACATAAGCAACGAAATTTGACAAAAAGGCTAACTCCCACGTACACTTTCGTTGGTGGCGTTTCAAAAATATGCCATGTTAAACCCTTACACAGGTCCAAGCTAAACATGGTTTCCCAAACATCACTGTCGATAAAAATGATGATCAGCTTCCTCGAAAATTAAGGGAAGTGTAACAAAAAAATGTAGATAAGAACAAAATACACACAGATCAACAACCTCCCTGTCGTAGCTTCTAGGATAAGGCACTTCATCCTTTGGATATGGATGATACTTCTTTCCATTACTTTTCCGACCACCCAAAATCCTGTGTCCGACTCCTTTTATGACGAATTGTGCTTCTCGAGCACGAATATTTGCTTTCAGTTCTTCGAGTATCGTCCGATCTGCCGTCGAAAATTTTGCTAGATTGGAATCGGAGGACTGCGTGGGCGCTTGAGACAAAGAACTTGCGCTCTTGTCTTGACATGTTGGACCCCTTACACCACGTGACTGAGTTGAGGAGGATGAAGGTGTGGATGCGACTGGTATTGGCGCAAGAGTCTGTCCCAGGGTAAATGGCTGCGGATCTGTCGGAGCGAAGGACATGTTCTACAAGGCAGGTGTCAGTACTTGCGTTGATAAGATGATGTAACAAAGATATAAAAGTCAAAACGAATAACATGAAAGGAATAAACACAGAACTGTCATTGGAACGCGAGGCAAGTCTTAGTCTATGGGCTCCGTGCCAGTATGCGAATGATGCGAACATCTGGCCATCCATCAACGGTGTGCCGTCTATCCATCAGCCTCGACGGCTGGAATTCAGAGTCACATGGGATAGCCGAGCACCGAGAAACCATCATGAGAAATGTTATTACACATACCACGTTGGAAATACCCTTCGCAGCTCCACTAGATTCTTTACCCTTCGTCGATGGCAGTGGGGGTATCGGCGGAGAACCAGGTCCTGAACCTGAGGTGGAAGGCATACGTCCAAGCACACCAGCAGCCTTCGCAGTCGTACTTCTCCTCCTCTTGAGACCCAGATCGGCCAAAGCCCTGCTAGCCGTTGATGACGTGGATGCCCGAGACTTTGGGGGATGAAAAGTCATAGATGTTGTACGGTGTCGTTGAGTGGTAGTATTGGAACAAGAGAAACAAAGAGTTGGATTCATAGACGTAATGGTTGCAGACACACAAGACGTGCAAGCGGTGCGTTGCATCGTTGATGGAGGTCGTAAGAGTTGAGAGGTCGACATTACAGGTTACCAACACCAATAGAATGGTCGTGAGGTAGTGTTGCCAACGGTAAAGACGAGAGAAAGAGATAAAAAATTCGGCGCAAACAGAGTGGCATTCCAGAAACCCAGGTCGTCCCAGTTTGGAGTCAGAATTTAAACCCAATTGAATAATCGCCAAGGCCAAATCGGGCAATTGTTTTTGAATCGACCAGCACGATTTAAGTTGCAAGTGCACCGAGTTTGATGAAATATGCATGTAAAAAAAGCTTGCACGTTAGTTCAAATCATCCAAACTTTGAATTGAACTTGAACAAAAATAAATTTAAATGCAACAGATTTGAAATGCAGCCAAGAATGCAAATACTCCGGGAATTTCCCTGTAATGTATACGCCGAACCACCGTACCTACCTATCACATGGAACACACTTGGCACAGACAACTCCCAGTGGCGGCGGTCTAGACTGAACAGCGGAAATGCCATAAAAGGAAGTAACAACAAAGAAAATGAAAGGAAAGGAAGGCGACAAACACAGGCAACTGAAAATATAACGAGATGGTTGACGTTAAAGGTGAGTCACTGAGTAGGGCAAATTGTGGGCCCTTACCCACAAAGGAAATAAACCAGAAGCACAAAGGATAGAAAGAAAAGTATGGCAGAAAATAAATTTGCCACTAACCGTCTTTCGTTCCCGCTCGTCACCACTGTTTGAATTACTCGCTAGTGTCCGTCTTGACGTTGGTGGAAGAGGGAGCAGCTCCCAAGGGATAACCACCTCCATCTGCGCAGTGTTCATGCTTGATACCATTGATGTTGCTCCTATTCCCGTTGCTTGGCTGGATAACGATAAACCGGAATAAGACCCTGGCCTCATATTTGCTATGGCGCTATTCAAGCTCCTGCCTCGTATAAGCCCAGTCACTCCGGCTGTTGCAGGAAAGCTTTTAGGATCGCCCAATACTTTGTCCTCATACTCTTTACACGGAATTCCTTGCCGTTCTCCACAGGAAGGTAAGGAAATGGAACTCTCGCCTTTCCTACCATTCATATAACCTCCCTCCATACTAGCCGCAACAGAATTTGATCGGAGACGACCGCCCAGTCCTGATTGTTTCGTCGAAGCCACAGATAAAGCTGAAGAGCTGATTGACCGTCTGTCTTCATTTGTGTAAATTTCGCTTATGCCTGAATTGTTTCCAGCAGTCTGCAAGTGTCCAGCTGACTTTGGTGATCTCAGCAAGTCGAAACTCGGCGATGATGAGATTGGCGGCGAAGTACTGAGTCCAAGATTCAGTGAACTAGCGGAACGGCCACGGCCACCGGCGAACCAACTTTTCTGCTTCCTCTTCTCTTTGTCATCAATTTCCGCGTCCGGCGGTGGATGCATCTCCCATGGTGCCACCTCTTCCAAAGGACCAGTGAGTGGTAGCTGTCTCGTCCTCTCAGCCCCGCTGGCACCCGACTTGACGTCTTTTCCACTCTTGTTTGTCTTTGCTGGTTTAGAGATCTTGGACTCGGGATAGCTCAAGTCTGATATTTGAGAGAACGACCTTTTAGATGGTGCAGGAGATGGTGGTAGACCAAGACTACCAGTAAAACCACCCAACGAACTTCCGTGTACTTCTAACAAATCCACAGGACCATCAGCGTGAGGCATGAAGCGGGGGTAGGAAGTGGATCTGGCCGCAGACCGCGCCGAGACGATAGTAATAGGACGTTTAGGACTCTTGGATTCAGGTTTCGATTGTTGATCTGGAGAGACTTTCGTAGGTGATCCAGGAGGAATAAGATCAGTTGGACCTGGGGATAACTCCCAAGGGGTAACTTCCTCAATAGGGCCTGTAATGGTCATGGAACGTTTCGGCGTTGGTTGTGCCATCGAACTCGAAGTAGAATTTGTTGATGACAGTACTCTTGTCGAATTTGTTGTCCCCATTCTCCCGTCTGTACTTGCCCTATTTAGACTGATAGATGAACTATTGTCGTTTGGCACGGGATACAGCTCCCAAGGTGTAACTTCGTCGATCGGGCCTGTGGCTGTTGCTTGCTCGACGTAAACTTTGGACAGGCTTGAGATGGAAGTAGAAGGATGAGATAAACCGGGTGGTGGCATTGCTGTGGAGGACGACAGAGAGACCGTGGAAAGTGATGGTGAGTATGCTGTGTTGAGACTGGGAGGGCTTTGGTCAGGAGAGATTCCACCGTTACTACCAAGGGTTCGACCATTGTGGGTCAGACCCATAATTCTAGTCATCTGCAGGTCTCGAATTTGAACCTTTCTATCCTTTGTGGGAGATTGTGGTCCAAGCGTCTGAAATTCCCAAGGCGTGACCTCCTCCCTCTGAATCGTGTTAGAACTACCCACGCCGGTGGCCCCTGTAGCCGTAGAAGGCCGCCTCAACCTCGCCGGCTTCCTCTGCGATGAAGATGGTGGAACAAGATTCTGCCCAGAAAATTGAGACGCAGCGGCAGTTCCGACGCCCACTGATGCGTCGTCCCTAGTTTGCAGAATCCCTCTAGCAGGATTTCTTGGGGGTATCAATGGTGGGGTTGCCGGTGCAGATCGAGGTGATTGCAGGCCTCTTCCGTTAGCGTTAATAGTTGATGCCAACGAAGGTTCCAATGATTGGGGACTTGAACCTGGAGAAAGTGATGTGGGTGAACCGGTATATCCGGCGTTTGTACCATTTGTTGAATGCTGCCCGTTAAACATGGTAACTGCCGTCTTGGTCAATGGGGGAAGGTGGTGTGCACCGGGTGGACGAGATCAAGATACCGGGTAACAAGTAAAAAATGGGTATCCTCTTGATGCCGATAGGAGTACAACTACCCAAAAATCCAAGAGCTTGGTTACTGTCGTCGTCGGTGGCGACCCCGATAAGCAGGGTGCATTGGAGCTATGGTACAAGGTCAAAAGCCTTATGTGTCGGGCTTTATCGTGACAGGGCGAGGGCATCGGAATGGAACTTGCGTGCCTACAATTACATTTATGGCAAACTCCGAAAAAAATAATCGGATTTAGATTTTCAGGGCGATTTCCTTTGATTTTTATCACAGAAAAATACAATTTTATTTACTTCCTTCAAGCCCGTACACAAGTCCAAGTGCAACTCTAGCAGCCGCTTTCCGTTTTTCCTCTTCGTCTGTCATCGCAGCGATCTCTTGTTTGTAGCCCTGTAACACCCCGTATACTTGCCCCAAATCAAATCCAGGGTCATCAGGCATGTCAAGGGAACGCTTTGAGCTTCCAAATATTTTCCGAGCCGTGTCCCTGATTTCAGCTTTGCTTGGCATGTCCACATCCTCCCCGGCACCATCTGACCCTGCATCTTCCAGGGGGTCATAACCACCTTCACCCTCACCGGTATCATCGTCGTTCCCATCCCCAAAGTCGGACACAGATCCCAAAGACCTATATCGGAATCCAGCATCCGGTGCCAAAGAACCATTGGAATCAAAACTTGTCAAATTGACGGTAGGCTTGTCCTGTTCCACGTTCAGAGTTGGCAGTGGCGCTGAAACGAAGACCGTGAAATCGTCCTCGAACCGCAAGGATAATTTCTCCTTCAGGATCGTCCCATTTGTTTCGTCATTCAATTCTCCGTTCAACTTCTCCGGTTGGGTCCCGAACGGCGACATCGTGTCGAACATGTCTGTAGGAGACATCGTCACCTCCGACACGCAAAGCGTCGTGGAAGACGATGTCGATATCCAGTCGTGTCTTTCTCTCTTCCGCCGACCAGCTTCCATGACGAAGGCCTTCATCTGTTCCATTAATTCCTGATCTTCCTCGTCTCCGTCCCCACGCTGCCCTTGTGTCTGTCCCGCCTTCTTTTCCCACTCAAATAGAGAACTGTTGTCACCCTCACGCAATAATTCTCGCGTTATGTTCTCCCGGTCCTGTCTCAGTTCGTCATCCTCAGAGTCCACGTCATCAAAACTGCGGTTGAGGTCCAGCAAACCTCGACCACCCGTCAAATGCTCCTGCCCACGAACCCCGGATCCCTCCTGGGTAGACCGCATGGAGGGCCACATAATTGTGCTGAGTGCATCGAGCACACGGGGTAAGGCAGGAATATCTGTGTTTTAAAATATATGCAACATTAGACAATAAAGGAAGAAGCATCATCTGAGACCCTACCGTCTTCTAAATTTTCATCTGTCCTTGAGCCTTCAGAAAATTTTGTGAAAGGACGTGTTGCATCAACGTATTCAAACCCATACGACATGAGCGTATGATCTATATCACTTTCGTCCTGGGTCCCGTCAGCATCTACAGTGTCTTCGTTCACCTTGTCTTGTGGGTTCAGAGAGGACGATGATGGAGCAGCAGCGGCTGTGTCTGGAGCAGGAATCCGGACAGCAAGGGCGACCTCGGGTTCATAATCCTTCAGCTTCATGAGCCTCATCACTTCTGTTATGTGTTCTACATAGGGCTGGAACATATTCAACACAATAAAAGCAAATTAGATCCTGGTTAAACTCACCTCGCCGTCAAACCAGACAAACACCACCGTAGGCGGCTGTCTCTCAAACAGTTCTGCAAACAACTTCTCCACAGTCCAAGCAGAAAAATGGACATCAGCAGTGTAGTAGCGATTCGTAATCGTCCATGGCACGGTAAAAGGGACGGATGGAGATTCCAAAGATGGATTCAGTGGTGATGGTGAGTCTGACGACATCGAATGGGATGCAGCGAGTGCCTTGACACCTAGATAATGAACAGAATTCAATATTCAAAAAGAATTCTCTGCTAGCTTTTCGAGGAAACATACTGTCAATAAACGCCAATGCAGCCGAAGCAGACGAAGATATCGTCAAAATCCTACACGATTCGTCTTCCATAGTCTATAAAACGCTCGTAAATATCTTGCTCTGAACTCTCTTATGCGAAGAAAGTGGCCTCAGACAAACGTTGGACGGAGCAGAATGCGACGCCCAAAACCCAATTGCGTTAGCTGCAATCACCCGGAGAATATATAAATAAGTTGTCTCTCAACCAACGGAATGGTTCTGTAAAACCAATTGTGGGCACAGCTTTAAATTTACCATAAAACCGTAGTCCAAACGTGTCCTTGTGCCTGAGCTTGTGCAATTGCCAATTATCAACCACACATTTAAATAACCGGGCTGCGTTTTGCGGTGTTTTCCAACTGAGAATGGGTGCTGCGAGATGGCTGTGAGTGCCAAAGAATGATTTGTCGTGGAAGATAAGATGTGACTCAGGTGGCGGTCAGATCTGTTTCACAGGCTTACATGCATCGTCCGTAAAAAGTTCTAACAAAATTTAGTCAGACATCCAGCCTTCCTCGATTCATTTACTATACTCTGAATCCCCTTCAGTAAAACGTTTAACGTGATTGATCAACCGACTGCCATCACGCAGCAGTTCAACGGCCCACTTTTTCAACTGGACGAAGAAATCAATTCTTCCCTTCTTCGTGCTTAACTCGGGAAATGAAATAATAGGGCCCTTTGCGTGTTGAAAAGATGCGCGGTAGAGTGACTCATCCTGAAATTGCACCTCTGGGATGGATTGCGCCTTCGGACCCATTTGGCGTTCAAGTTGACCTGGAGTTTCTCGCGAAAATCTCTTGATGACAGCTAGGGAAATTCAGACAGGCTTGGCTCAGTGATTCTGGACTCCTCTGGCGATTCGTTGAGCATCCAATCGATGCATCGTTTGTGGAACGGAGGTAAAACACTCCCTCAATATCTGGTCCAATGTCTGTATGCAACCAACCAGCGCAGAATATCGTGCGGAGGGCCGCCTTTTGATGATCGTCATTCTCAGGATTCGAAGCCAGGTAGTCCTCTGGGTATACAATGCCACCTATTCTAATGACTTCATCGAATACAGCCACTATATTGCTATTCTCACGAAGGATAGTCGCTGACGGGAGACTACGGGCAAATACCGTCCACCCAGTAGTTGCCTTTTAGTAGGGAAGTCATGGAGACACCAGCGATAAACATCTCGTGGGTGTATTCCGCAGTTTTCTCCAGACTTCATACAAATGCGATACCACAATAGGCGGTGTTCTGACTCATTCCTGGACTGTATCTTTGATATGACGAACGGTCATGTGGGAGCTTGTGAGGATCTAATGCAGATGGTCGTCGCGCACGAAGTAAAGAACCACTTTCCATGTTTTGTTTCCACTAGAACTGATATACTTTAGTCATATCGTAGGAAATAGCACCAGGGCATGGATGTTACAATCGCAAATGTGGCATCAACAGAATGTGATGAAGTCTGGATCGGCTCAATTTTTTCAGATTCCTATGGGAAGTCATCCATTTAACAGTTTGCAGCCAGGGTATAGATGCCATTCTCGTCCGAAGCCACAACACCCAACGTTAACACTGTTGTACAAATTCCGACACATACAAGAAGCTGCACATGTTTAGTAGCTTCTGCTATCTGGTATGTCATTTAAGGCAAGGTATGCAAGTTACGTTGTTGCTTAGAACTTGGTCCCATTCTATCCAGTATACATGTACGAAATAATCATTGTCATCTGTATCAATATAATGGGAATAATGGCAAAAGGAAAGTATTGGCCGTGTAATGTTCATGGATTCTTCTGTGTGGAGCAAGGTAGTGGTCATCCTTTTCAGGACTCCCAATTGGAAGGGTAGCAATTGCGGCTTCAAAAACAGGGCATTCTTAGAAGAATACGAGTATTAACGACTCCACCATCTACCAAATATCCAGGTCCATTCATAACAGGAAATCCTTTTGTCTTAATTGAAGTTCCTGTTGCGGAATTGAACAAGTGGGGGACCAGTGGTACGTCAGAAGGAAATATTTTGAGTTCATCACCTTCTGATGGCCGAGAGCGGCTGAGACCCTGCAATCATGACATCCACCACCACTACGTACAACTTTGATAAAATATTTTACCCTAAACACCGCATCGCCAAGCCTTCTAAGATCGCTTCTGCTCTGGTCCCAGTTGTCGAGGCGGCTACAAATACCTGTTTTCCACAAGCACTTATCGATTATGTGGGTGACGTTGCGGCGGGACGACCTCGAGATATCGCAACTGTCTGCAAAGCACTCGCCATTCTTTTGAGCGATTCAAAGATATCAGAAAAACCACTCGATGGGATCAATGCACCTTCTCTGCTGTTTGGCCAGGCTTTTTCACTCGTTCTCTCAGATAAGATCAACGACGGCCTCGGCGATGTCTTCGCTGATGATCTCATTGGGGACCTCTCAATCAACCACACGAATATTCGTCTCACTGCCGCTGTACTCTCGGCTTCTGCAATAAAAAACAACCTCCAACGCCCTGGCCAACGTGTCCCTGAAGGTTTCGTGTTGCTCGGACTCCAGGATCCCAATCCATTTCTTATGCCTGAGCCGGTGAAGAATGAGGTCTTGGGAGTCGTCGCTCTTATCCATCTTGCTGTCCTTGGAAGTAGGGTAGGTGAAAGGGCGGAATTTAGGCTTTCTACTGGCGGGGGAGTCAAACGTGCCCTTCAAAGCATGAAGACGAAGGGCATCTTCAAATCAGCCTCTTCGGTCGAGTTACTCGATGTGTGTATCATATCCTCTCATAATTCTCGTTTCACTTATCGCTCAACATTAGTGTGTTATTGCCAACGTGGAAAGTGGGTATACCCAGAACATGTCCGAGAATGAAGTCTGGGACTTGCTTTTCCCTGGCAAAGGTCATTGAACAGAAGCTGCCCATGATAACAGCTCTGTTGCTCTGATAAACCTCCAAGTGAGCTGCTAGTCTTCCATCCTTCTTTCACGATCGCTGACCCGACAACAGTTTTGTGTAAATGGGAGTTGACATTTTTATTTTCTCGCGCCATTTTTTAATTTCCTTGTCTGCCATCGTTCGATGCTGACCTTGTATTTCTACGATCAGATGTAATGGCCTAGAATGGCTCTAATAAATGGCTGTATGGCAACAGACCCACTTTTGATCAACCGACCTCTAAACAGAGTGAGTGTTTAGGATGGCGAAGGACGTTCCGAAAATGTTCCAGCTAGAAAAAGAAAATATTGAGGAGGCTGTAATGGGTATGAATCGTTGTGCGACTTCCAGTTCTGGCCATTGGAATTCATTTTGTCGACTGAATGAATGAGCAAGTAGTTCAATTACCAATTAATTTTCGTGACAATTATGTAAAACGGCCGTCTTTTTGCCAAATGCAGTGATCAAAACTAGTGCTAACCGTGTAAGTACTGTGGTTTCCTTTTCATGTCTCTGCTAACCTCCTCTCAATAAACGCCGATGCTGCCCATTTCAATCAACTTTGATTTCGTGTCTAGACGATCCAAGTATCTGAAATTTTATTTTATTTCTAAATTCGTTATTTTGCCGTGATCCCATCATTTGTAGATTTGACAGCCCGTCCTTTCTCCCGTCTATCCATGTTCAAATGCCTAAACTACTAAAACGATACAATGCAGAACCGCTGGTACCGGAGGAAACGATATCTTTTCAAAGGACTGGTGACAATACAATCCAGTTACCTATCTATCGTGATGTCGACACTGGGGTTGAACTCGTACAATGCGATCTTTGCGGGCTTTTTTTCACATTGACGAAACTACGATTACCATCACATTTGAAAAGCCATAGGGGAATGGCTACCTGCAAGAAAGAGATGCAACGGAAGGAAAGACTCTGTGTAGAAGCAGAAGTTGTGGCCGGAGCAACTGCAGCTCTTGCCGCCTTGTTTGGAAAGTCAGTAATCCGATCTATGTTCAATGGGAAAACTAAACAGTTGGGTAGGAAAAGAGCTAGATCTTTGTCAGATTCATCACGATTGTCGTACCAGACATCCGAGTCTCCGTTGAAGAAGGGGCGACAAAAGTAATATGCGCATTGGCTCGAGCCGATGTACGAATGCGTTTTGTTTGGCGGTTCCGACAACACTGATGACAGGTAAGCATTTACCTCGACCCCATGTCCTATATTCGCCTAATTTTTTGGACCAGTTGCCCATGCTTTCCGGTGTCCAGTCCCAGTTTAAGAAGAGCATTTCAACCAACAAAAGGCTTGTCTATAATCGTCTACATCCAGGCAACCGGCCACATTTCGGAACCAGGTTAACAGTAATCGACAAGGAAATTTTCAACCCCCTTCTATGTTACACCGCAACGTAGTATCTTTATGCTTTCTTACACGAACGCCAATGAGACCATCACCGAAACAGATCAAATCGCCACCGAGTCTCCCTACCCACGTGTGTAACTTGTGGTCAGCAGCCATCTGCCAACGTTCTATGAATTTCTTAGGAAACGGCGTCGGCTAGTCTCGTATCGGGGCCAATTATCGACCACTCGACCTCCTAGTTCGGCGAACCCTATTGCTAATGGATTACCTTCGGGCAAGGTATCACTCCCAAAGACTCCACCTATGGAAGGCTTGTAGTTCCTGCACAGGCACCATGTCATGTGAAAGGCTCATTTTGGCTGCAGGCTCCACTCCGAAGCGAACACTATGCAACCCACGATTGTAGCGGACTTCGTAACTGAAAGGCAGAGGGTTCATTGTTCACTTTTGGAAAGTCACTTAAGCGGACTCTGAGGTCATTCTTATCCGATATCTGGATTACGATAAAGTGCAGAATATATAAAAACTGGACGTCCCCCTAGATCCTTATTTCAGTATTCGCGATGTCGAGTGATCAGGACTTGCGAACTGTAGGCTCTTTTACACCCTCAATGAGTTTCATTGTCTCACTCCCTCCCGCAGCTTATCCGTGAGGTCTGTGCTTCCGTCAAATTCGATCCATTCACAGAGTTCTTCTGGCCTGGTATGTTTGTCCTTCAAACAGTCCAAAGAACGACGTTTGAACATTGAGCCCGCATCCAGGAGAACAAGGCTATATCAACAGTACGAATTCGTACTTCTGGAGTAGCAGCAAGCAAAGTCCACGTGTTGTCTTCCAACCCGCATCTGCAAACGATATTGTTATCGTGGTGGGTCTTCAATCTTATTTTTCTGGAACAATTACAAACCGCATTTTATTCAGATCCAGCGAATCATCAAAGTATTAAATCTTCCCTTCGCAGTAAGCATAATCAGACAACCGATGGATAAAATCTTTGACATCCATGCCTAAGATTAAAGCTGCTAGTCATATCGCTCCTTTTGGCTTCAATTCGTCGCAAGGCATGTTGATCGATATGATACGCTTTAAAGACATCAAGTATAACACCGAAGAACAAACTGTCGATGTCGGTCCGGGGTTACAATGGACCGCGATATACGACTATTTCACTTCCAACAAAATACCACGAAATGTCAATGGTGCGACCAGTTGCCAGGGTGTTGGAGTTGCAGGTTTCCTTCTAGGTGGTGGCTATGGAAATAAAGCGAATCGATTCGGATTAGCGATGGATAACATCCGTGCGATGGAGGTCATCACGCCGCAGGGTGACATTGTAGCCGTAACCGAACCTCCAACTCCGGGTAGTTTATCTTGGGCACTCAGGGTACGTTTTTTGATTATTGCCTTGCCCTGTATGTATGAGTGTAAAACTCCTTTAGGGTGGCGGAAATAATTTTGGTATCGTCACAAAGTGGACATTGGCCACGCACGAGCAGCCAGCCAAGATTTACGTATGTTGTTTCCATGATTCTATGTCATTGTCGTTCTCACACTCACCACTAGTTTTTCCGCCACGTGTATGAACAAGACGTTTTTGACCAAGTTGAGAAGGCCGTTTGGAACTTTGCGCAAAAGGTGGACGATAATAGGAAAGCTAACGTGGAGACGAAATTTGAGTGGACTTTAAATGATGGAAAATTGCAAGTTCGTCCTACTAGTCACATCCTTATTCACCGAGCTGATGTTTCGTACTATGATAGGCTTTTGCTTTTGCTGAATGTTATTATGATGGCATACCGCCTGAGGATCTCTTCAAAGAGTTCAACGACATACCGCAGCTGCCCCAGTTGAAAAGGGGAGCTGAAGACTTTCCCCACTTTATAGGAATGCTTCCGACCCGTCGTCAAACCTATCGATGGGGAGTTGTATTGGGCCAAGAGGATCTTCCTGAGATTTTCCGGTAAGCTTATGAATTTTCTTACTGATCGATGCTATATTCCACGATTATAGGGGACGCTATACATGTGTCATGCTGTCAAGGTTTACGCCGCCATTGATCCAGAAAATAGTGGAAGTGGCAAGAGTAAGTCCCAAGTAATATATCTGGTACGGTCACTCACGTTTTTATTTAGACGTATGCAAAGTTTCTCCCCGAACATAGTGGTCTACAGCTCTATCCCGACCTTTGGCCAGCAAGTTCCAAGATCTTTGAGAACAGTCCGCCATGCGGTTGGCCTCACGACAAGGAC
>JAIUJM010000685.1:0-13287 GCA_026262225.1 Inosperma sp. D86 | reverse complement strand
TATCATACTGTACTGTACTACGTATTAATACACTCCGTGGAGCTTGTAGACTTGTACTAATATAATGTAGAAATTTATTCATTAGGTGATCCTTGATAAGATAAGATAATGACTAAACATTGAAGTTGCGCACGTTAAACATTAAACCCTACTTAAACCCTGATAACTTGTAAGAGCTTTTGTATGCGTTCTAAATGTGCGTTGATAAATGAAATGCATACAGGGGGTATTGAATTCCGAATGCCTTGCCAATCGTGCAAGACATCCAACAACAGTGATTCTGCCAGTGATAATCTTGGAAGCCGCCACTGTCCATCCTATATGGGCTTGAACGAATTAGAGCAGCAAATAGAGCAGACGAAGCTTATCCTGGTCCATCAGCTGGAGAAACGAACGGCATTTCTCGAACAAATCAACCATGAACATGATCCCTTCCAACGACTCCCACACGAAATCACGTCTTACATATTCATGTTGTGCTTACCCCATGTCTCATCACTCGATATGTTCGATGCCATGGTGAAGACGTCTGCTCGACCTATGCCACTCCTTTTGGGATCTATCTGTCGACACTGGCGGAAGACCGCATGGGCCACACCACAATTATGGAACGTTCTCTCCCTACGTATCACTCACGCCAACTTAACATGGGCTTGGAATGACTTAGTGGCCGAATGGCTCGGCCGCTCTGGTCAATATCCCCTATATATCTTGGTGTCCAATCACATCTCTCTCGTCTACCATGACCCCGGAGGCCCTGTAGACATGACGATGGCAGTGATTCGGACAGTGTCCCAATATGCATCCCGTTGGAGGGTTTTGTATATTAGGTACCTTTCTCCTACGATTTTAGGTGACCTTTGTCATGCCTCCCATTCCGTTCAAGGCATTCTGGAAAGCCTCACTGTCGAGGTGTCTAGAGAGGGGTGTCCGACTTTGATCAATAATTGTGGGGGGAGAAGTTCTTGTAGATCGGAGAAGGCAAGCCCAAAACGGGTCAAGCTTGTTGACTCGGGATGGGATACCGATGGCCTCTGTTGGGATAATGTCATTTTTCTTGAGCTTCGACTATTCACAAGTACCGAAGCATTGTCGATCTTGCGCCGAGCGCCCCGCCTTGAAGAACTTCGACTATCCGCACTGAATAACGTTGTAATGCCATCAATAACCCGTATCGCCCTCCCATTCCTCCACACCATTTATCTGTGCCCATGGTCGATCACCTTATTACATTATATATCTTGTCCTAATCTCAAGAATGTCCTGGTAGGCCACAAATCACTTCTAGTTCCCCTTGTCAATTTCATCGACGTTTCCGCTTGTCCTTTGGCCAACCTCACCATCTCCTCGTGTCACACTGTCGATGATTTTCGGCTACTCTTTCGTTCCACGCCTTCCCTTACAAGATTAAATATGACAGCAGGAACGAACCTTCCACACGGGTTTTTCCAACTCTTTGCCTCTACGTCGGGGGCTGCAGGAGGCATAGTGACTACCAATGAAGTCAGGATTCTTCCTTCCCTCTGCGAATTTATTCTTGGGGGGTATAAGGATTTTGACTGGCCGTCTGTCTCGTTGCTCCTTGTTGGCCGGCCAATCTCGAAGATCTCGATTCTATGGTCTGGTACTTTCATTCAGGTAGAACTTCCCGTCATTGGAAAGGACGACATGACCGATATTCTTCGTTTCATCGGGCTTGGTGTCAAGATTGAGGTCACAGGCGAGTCAGGTAAAGATATGATTTCGTTGTCGCGGCAACTTCATGAGTTATAGCACTTGAGGCATGTCGATAAATATAATGAATGACTCATGTCCATAAGATTAACAACTTTGCTTTCTAGAATTGAGAAACGATGTGCGCGATATTTCACTTGTCATCCGTCTATGACCAACTTTGTATCTCCCTGTTCATACCTCAAGGTCAGTGGGGTTGCTTTCTATGTACATTCAGATTGAAGACATAAAGTACACGAGATTTGTTCTTGATGATCCATATCAGCAACTAGATTGTTCAAGCGCTTCTTCCTTGTACTTCTACTATCATGCTAAGTATTTATCACGACACCCCTCCATGAGGTTAATTCTCCCAAGCCAAGTTTTCGGGTCCATCCTTCGAAGTAGTAGCAAAACGCTGGCCTGTGTGAAAGCTCGATACTGATGTATGTATCAAAGTCGGTATCTGCCGCTGGCATGAGTATCGAGCCTAAGCGACGGCTTCTCCGGGCCGTGTCTTTGGTTTCCAGTCACGGTTAACTTACAGGGTCAGTACAAAGCAGCCGTCCTCGATTAGAGATCTGGATGAAGGCTAACACGTATATTTGCAGCCCAAATGATCTGTGCGGTTTGCGAGACGAATGACAGCGGTATTGGTGGCTGTCTCCGATGCGAAACCATCCTGTCAAAGCCCCAGACTGTTGGTCACAACTTGAACATGGAACAGAATCAAACGATGGTCGAAGATGTGAATCATGGAAGCGACCTGATGCGGTGCCTACCCCCTGAAGTTTTGTCGCATATCTTCACTCTCTGTCTTGACCCCTACGATTTAACCATGGCGATTGATTCTATCGCTTCCATGTCGATAAGGAAGCCCTATGCCGTTCCAGTGCAGTTTCATTTGGGATCCATTTGTCAATACTGGCGTCAGGTTGCTTGGTCTACGCCTGAATTATGGAATGCTCTGCATGTCCCTATCACCGGCTCCATCAGAGGCAACCATGCACGCAATCAGCTGCTTGACGAATGGCTTCGCCGTTCAGGCCAGCTTCCCCTCTACATCTCCGTATTCTATTCACTCTGTGGAGGCCCGCTACCGCGACAGGAAGACACCGCCAGTTGGGATTCCATATCAGTCATTGTTGAAACAATTATCCGACACTCCTGTCGCTGGAAGTTTTTAGATGTTGATCTGCCCCACTTCTATTTACCACATTTTTCATATGGTAGCCGTTCTGCTGCCAATCTGGAGTCCCTCAAGATCCATACCAGTACATATCATTTACAACAGCCTCAATGTCTCCGCTCTCCTCCCGGACTCCAAGTGACCACACCCAGCACAGCAAGGCCGAAATATGTCATTTTGCGGGTTCCAAGATCCTTCGAAATCGAGGCCCTCCATTGGAGTCAAGTCATTCACCTCCAGCTAAAGGAAATAACTCTCCACCTTGCGATCCAAATCTTGCATCAAACTCCTGCACTTTCGTCGGTCAGGCTAATCCGTTTGGAGCCCGACAGGAAAGCAACCCATCATCCACCCTCGAACCCAGTTACCCTCAACGATCTCCATACTCTTGCCTTGCATGAGAACCCTCAGTCTTTCCTGCGATATATATTGTGTCCCCATCTCAAAATTTTACACTATCGACCCGACTACCATTCTAACATTTCAGATATTTTGGGCTTTCTGACCCGTTCTTCGTGCTCCTTGACTGCTCTGACAATCATGGCAAAGCGTTGCGTCGACCTGGATGGTCTGAGGAACCTGTTCCGTATCATACCTTCCCTGACGCAGTTGAATCTATTTTTGGACCCAGGCGCTGATCGCCC
The DNA here is from genome assembly GCA_026262225.1 of Inosperma sp. D86. NCBI lineage: Eukaryota > Fungi > Basidiomycota > Agaricomycetes > Agaricales > Inocybaceae > Inosperma > Inosperma sp. D86. Next base: position 9,741 of record JAIUJM010000685.1, on the reverse strand, counting down.
TTCCGCAGAGTTTTTCAAGATATTCGAATCACCCACTACCTCGAACGAAAAAGGGGCGGACGATGGCGCACCTTTCATAATCCTTCCCAACCTCCGTGACCTCCGGCTCTTTCGATGCGCGAGAGACTTCAAGTGGCCGCTCGTCAAATCACTCATCAATTGCTGGCAGTTGTCTAGCATTGTCATGCAAGTGAATGACGAGGATGCATGTACACCTGATGGAACAATCATCAGCACTGTTATCGATTTCGAAACTGTGAACGAAGTTCTCGAAACAATAGACAATGGGGTCAACATTATCATCATAGGTGGAGGGTCAAAGGACTTGATTTTGTCGGCGAGCAAATTTTACAATCTATCGGATGGGCAGGGCGAGAGGGGTATGTGACACCAATAGAGTATTACCAGTGATAAATGGCTCTGCTTCGAGGATGGGTGTTGTGGAAAATACGTCGGCTAATCCTATATGGGCCGTGTGTTGGCTAGAGCACGAACGAAAACATATTGAGTGGTTTTGTTCATACAACAATTGAAACCGATAAGACTAAGTGAGTTCAGGCTCGATAAAGGTGTTCAACGAAACACGCCAGCAGAAATCTTAGATATCAATTAGCCCATACACGCCTGAAAACTGTCCTAGTCTGGCTATATTTCTTTTATATAAACACCATTCTGTCCTTCGAAACTTGTTTGCAACACAAATACCGGTCAACTTTCTAAGCTATGTCCATCATAATGGGACTGGTCTCGTCGATTGGAGGTAGCTCGGAGTCATCTATGGCAGTGGCCTTAACCTTGTTCTTCCTTCTTTCAATCAAGAATTCCTCAATACGAGCCTTGAGCTCAGGTTCTGTCCAAAAAGAAAAAGATTCAACGTTAAACATATAATTTCTCTCTCTATATCATGAGCTTACCAGGGATGACATCTTCAATCGTCAATGGCACTCTGTTGAATGGATCTTTAGCATCTGAGAGAAGGTGGGACTTGATTGTAGCCCGATCGACAACCGTGTTCGATGATGGCAAGCGAACGGGGTCTTTCATCAGCGTATACATGAGCGGGTCTAGAAAACCAAAAACATAGGTTTCAATAAGTCTGCAAAAACGTCAAACCACCTACCAAGGAATTCATCCGGAACCTCACCCAACTCTTCTTCCTCCTGAAGATTCATCCTTTCCTCTTCAACCTTATCAATAAATACCCTCAATTTCGTCATCTCACTCTCAGCCTTGATGGCATTCTTAACAACAATCCTAACCGCTCGTTCAAACAAACCCTTAGAATAGCTCCGTCCATCACCAGCGACAGCACGAACAAACAACGGTTCGCTACTCAGGTTCACAAACACTTGGACGATATCTCCCAACAACTCTCGTGGCTGGAACTTGTATTTCTCCGGGTTGCGCACCCTTAGTTCCTGACACTTGGGACCTACGAGGGCTTGAAGGTTGTAACAGAGCATGGCAGCGAGTCGATCAACGATCTCGGGCATCATGAAAGGGGCTTTTGTCTCGGCTGTGAAGAGCTTGAGGAGCTCGACTGTCGAACGACCAAGCGTGGTGTAGCTTGAGGCAACACGCTCCAAGGAACGGAGTGTCCCTTCACGTTCGCGACGGTATTCGGCTGATTTAGTCTCCCAAACGGCCGTGTTTTCCATTTCAACCTGAATGTTGTGAATTTGTGAAAGTTCGCTTAGGGATTCGTCCATCAGGTAGGTTACGTCGTTAATCATGAGGTTGATAAAACGGACAAATTTGTCAACATTCCTATTCAATGTCAACAGAAAGAACAAAAAATAAAGTAAGGAATAAGGGCATACTTTGCCTCGATGTTAAGAGCCTCTCGGTGAATTGGATTATTCCAAACCGTCTTCAAAATGTGTGAAATGCTTCTTCTTGAATCTAAAACAAGAACAAGTCAACCAAGGAAGAGAGTCACAACGGCATTTGAATCACTGAATTTGTCATAGAACTGCGAGCTTGCCCCCGTTTGCTCAACCTCTGAAAAGAAAATCAACATCGTATATCAAATTTACCTCCCAGTCGACTTACCAATATAGAAATGCATCATAGCGGGCATGACATGTTTCAAAGCCATTGGGTGTGAATTCAACATATTCCCAAGAATACCATTCCGTTCCCGTCCATACCCCCAGATGCTCATGTAAAGCACCTATTACACAATTCAACAACTTACAATCCCTCGCCAAAAAAATGACTTAAATACTCACATCATTGATCTTGGCTTTCAAAAATGGGTTTTTGATATACCACGTTGACGTTAGGAATGTCAGTACGAACGTCAACAACTCAAACTTGCCCCCCAACTCGAATTTATCAGGTGAGGTTCTGTCATGGTATATAATATATAATTGATGAAATGGTAGATAAAGATGACGCACTGAACGGCAAAGGACAGATATTCCACGATATCCTCAACAATATACTCAGGCAACACACGAAAGTCCATCGGGACATCTTTAGGCAGCGGCAAACTAGGGGAGGGGTAAAGTCATTTATGTACTAACCACCCATACCTAGACGGAAAACAAACTCACTCAGCAACAGGTGACGGGTGCGTTCCCTTAGGATCAACCCGTCTAATCAACCAAGTCGACAAGAATGTCGTAAATCCTATAGAGCGGAACACCATTTCCGGGTCCATCAATCCCGCCTCATATGCCAGCTGCGAAGATCGTAGTTTGGCTTTTTCATTCTTCACATGTGCAATTGCAGCTTCGGTGCGTGCCTGGAAGGGGCCCTATCATAGTGAACGATCACATTAGATCAAAAAGATGCACCGAGACATAATAACACGCACTCCCATCCATGAACCATCCCCATTAAGGAACTCGAGATGCCTTTCCAGCTCGTCAATGTGTTTGGCAAAATCATTGTATGTTTGAATCGTCTTGAGGTATCCATAGTGACTCATCGCAATGGTGAGGAAAAAAATGTTGGATATAAAGTTGGGAGCAGGTGCTGTGGGTTAGAGGATGAGAAAATTTTACTAGAAGAACGGAAACGTTTGAATACCATTCGAATCCATAACAGTTCCCTCCCATTCCTGAACCTCTTCACGCGTAGCTTTAATCCTCGTCTCATCATTAATATTGATCCTCGACGACCGAACGAAAAAGAATGGGTCAATCTTGTCAATCTGTAAAAATGTGCACTTCAACCTTCATGTATGCCATGAGAAGATCAAACACCCACCTTTGTATATCCAACATCCATAAATGGCTCCGCAAATCTCGCCAGCACCGCCTGAATATTCAACAAAAAGCTATCTGTCCCAACAGTGGCAGGATCCACCTGCATACCAGCGCGCTTCACATTTAAAGTTATGATCGTTGCAAAATAATCCAGCACCGCCTCTCGGCTCTCAGGCGACGCACGAACGAGTGAATTAAAGATAGAGAAGAGCGATGATTGCAGACTCTTGAGAGTACCTCGCAAACTAGCAAAGGACGAGTCAATGTCATCCTGGCTCAAAAGGGAAGTGGAATTGGGGAAATAAGATCGTGCGATGGCAGGCTATAATATTTTTTTAACCGAAAAAACTAGAAGACAAGAAAAGCAGGAACTTACCCAATCATAAGGAAATACTCCCAATGAACATATCGGTCCCATCAACGACTCCCTCTCCAATCCCCTGGCGTCTACATCCTTCGGATTCCACTCCTCCATCCGTGTCATCATCACCGCGATAGATTTCACCTTCACCAGTTCATCCAACGCACCGAGCACACCTCGCCAGGTAGTATCTCCACCACCGATGCCCATACCAGATCCATCTCTGGGGCCAGAGTCTTGGCTTGTCCCTCCAACACCTGTCCCTGTCCCACCACCACCACCCCTTGTGGAAGTAGCATTATTCCTGAACAAACCCAAACCCATCAGGGCCGCCTGATTGTCAACCGCATCTGGCTCAGTTTTACGCAGTGATTCATGAGAGAGCAGTCCTTTCACTATAGGCCCCAAAATGGATGAGAGCTCGTCTGTAGGATCAAATCGCCTCGCAAGGTCGTTTAAGAATGGGGATACATCGGTAGGAGAAAGTGTTTCCGGTTGGCGAGATGACGACGACGAAAGAGGTGGGGCGGAGAGGGCGGAGAGAGAAAGAAGTGGCGTGATGAGCTCTGGAGGACCTAGCGGACGACTTGAGCGAAAAAAAATTAGTGCATTCTTTTGTCGACGTCTGGAAAGATGCTACGCATACCCAGCTGGTTGGGGAAACATTTCTGGATCTTGGAGAATGTACCCTGCATAACTTATTATAAGATCTTTCATCTTCTCAATTCCTTCAAGAGCGATCTTCGTGTCAAGAGGCGTGTATCCCTATGAAAAAAAAAAACAGATTTCCATCAAGTGATCAAAGTCCCAGCAAAATCGTCAATACCTTTTTTATTACTGCAGACTTGGCCGCATTGAGCCTCTTCCAACAGCCCACGAGATACTCAAACACGGTCTGTTTCGGTGGAAGAGATAACAAGACGGGCATATAATCATCTTCATCACTTTCAAAGAGTCGTCATCGATTCACGTCTCAACAGCATGCAAAAAGGAGGCCCTTCACTCACGTCATCTTCTGCGGGTCCATTTCCAGCCTAGCAATGAGGGCACGGTCGAGGAGATCGAGTGAAAGCTTGTCCCTCACTTTTATAAATTAATATCATATCAGAAAAACCAATTCTAGTAAACCAGGCAAGAAATAAACTCACCCATCCCTTCTGATTCCAATTCGAGAGCAAGATGCTTAAGCCACACAATCTCATATCCGCTATCCTCTGCCACTTTCGACTAAGTATGACAAAATTACCCATGAGGAAGGAAGAAAACAAGACTGAAACCCACCATTAATGTAACCTTCAATACTGATCCCACCGTTTCATGTTCCCAATTCGAGGCATCAAACTTAGCCACGGCAGGGATCTTCTTCTTTGTTAAGCCAGCCGCTGGCCTCGCTGTAGGGATTGATTCTTTCGAAGATGGTGAACCCACAGACGGGTGTTTCGGTTTAGATGAACCGGAAGCAGAAGCAACAGCAGCATTAAGGATCTCCTTTGGTGTTGGCTTCGGTAGTGCCTTACTTTTAGGAGGTTGAATTGGTGGTACCGCTGCTGTTGGCGTTGGTGTTGAAGGTACCAACGTAGGCAGTTTCGGGGATGTAGAAGCACTTCCTCCTGGGAAAGAGGGCGTTGACGGCACCAAAGCATTCTGATTCTGAAGCTTGGCTAGCCGTTTAAGACGAATCTATTCAACAACTTGGTTTCATCCCAGGAAATAAGACCAGAACCAATACATACACGATCAGCGTCATCCTGGGGTGTAGTAAGCGACGTTGGAGGATTGTCGCTGCTCATTAGCAATTTCTGTCGGCCTAAAACTTTTTGTCGAATCCACTAAAAGAAAAGGCAAAGCAAAATATCAGGAACCTGAGAAACTCATCCAATGAATCCCGATTGATTCATGGGCGGCAATTGAGCGTATGGGAAATGTATCACGTGATCGTACAAGCATCCTTCCAAACCTCTTCTTTCAGTTCTTATACGTATGGTGGGCTAAATGCGCAAGCCCAAAACAACCCAAAGCGCGTAGGACCTGGGTCATCGATGATCTCCATCACGGTGGAAGAAAGTGGTGAATTAACGCTGAATTTCAAACAATGTTACATTTTTCGTCAACCTGATGGAGCATGTCTCTGCGATCATTAACTTGGTGGCAGATTCCTTGCGGGATATTTTTCTTTGAGAGCGGCAGGGCCTATTCGTAACTATAGATGCTGCTCAGTTTCGATGATTCAATCTGTTCACCTGAATTGAATGTACAGGCATCTTCAATTTAATTTATGGCTACCACTCGTGACGCCCGTTGTTGACTGACAATAGTGATTCATCCGTGGAAGCTACTTCCCGACGGGAATGAATAAATGTGGTATGCATGTCAATGCGAATTGGAATTCCTCTCTTTTCTTCTATTGCAACCGTACATCCTTTACCTCTACCACTATACCGATTCTTCATTAATGGCTCCTGGGTGGGTTTCCTGCTATCCAGTTATTGTGCGACCCACTTACTTTGGATTCTGGAAACAACTGACGGTGACAAAAGGAAGGAGTCTGACGAGGTGTGTTGCTTGTTGTGTTGTACTCCAAGTCCTGAATGGCACTAATATTTCCCCTATCGACATCAGACGACGAGAGATGAGCCTCCGACAAGAGGCGCCCATCCATACCATTTCCGTTATGTAGTAACTGACGGGAAGACTACGTTGGAGATGATAAGATCGATCGCTGCGATCATCCCCGTTCCATTCGTTAAAGGGACAATCGAAGTCGCTATCCAGATTTTGGTGATATGTCAGGTGCGCCAATGATCTACCGTCGTTAGAAGCTATTAGAGTTTGTTCAGGATGTGATGGAAATAAAAGACACCGCTCGAGCCCTTGAAGATAGGCTATACAATATCGTGCATGCCATTACGGCAGCTTTAGCTGAGGGGTCCGACATCAACGAAGCGGCGTCTAAACTGGAAGGCCATGTCAAGACATTGAAAAGGCAAGTCCCCTGTGTAACAAAGATCAATCCGTTGTGATATAGATAGGATAGTACACTTGAAACTATTCTCCAAGAACTCAACCAGATAAAAAGTCAAAATACCAAAGGTTCACGGGTATTTAGGAGAGGGTCAATCAAGTCCAAACTCGAGGCATGTACGAATCGTCTCGATAACGCAGTAGAGTTGTTGCACGTGCGTATTTTATTTTCCCCCCATTTGCAATAGAGTCCTAAATCTTGAATTCAAGGTGACAAGTGATCTGCGTTTCGCCAACATTCTGCAAAACCTTCAAAACCAACTTAAAGAGATCAATCAGCTCCTTAATAAGGTGCCTACTCATACCGCATCAAACGCAGTGATCGAACCAATTCCTCGCAAACCCATCGTGTTTTATGACCGAGACAGTTCGGTGGAAACGGTTGTAGGCTTTCTATGCAACCAACCTAAGCCTCGAGTCTGTATTCTCGGTTCGGGAGGGATGGGCAAGACAACTTTGGCTGCTGCGGTGATCGAATCCAAAGCTGTCCAAGATAAATTCAAGCATCATTTCTGGGTTCCATGTATCCAGGCAACCTCAACCGCCCTATTTCTGGATCTTATGTACACCTACCTTCAAGTCGATCGATCGAGCGGAAATGTGCTGAAAGACATCTGTGAAGAACTGAATGCGTCCAAAGACCTGCGCCTCATTCTCCTTGACAACTTTGAAACACTATGGTACAATTCAAAGACTCGACCCGAAATCAACAAAGTTCTTCCAAAACTTGCTGATATCCCCCATGTCGCAATACTCGTAACGATGCGAGGAGATCGACCACCCTGCCACGAATATATCGAATGGACAAAACACAAAATTGGTTCAGTGGATGAAGATGCGTCTCGTCGCATCTATCATGGCCTTAATCCGGATAGCCTCCAGGATCCAGATGTGAATGAATTGTTAGTTGCCATTGGATGCTTACCGTTTGCTATAACCCTAATGGCAAACCGTGGGGAACAAAGCAGATCATCAGCAAGACACCTTTTGAAGGAGTGGAAAGGGCATGGAACGGACATGATTTCGGATGAAGAGGGCAATTTAAATCACAGCATCAGCTTATCCGTCGACAGCGAATTTGTCCAGAAAAATCGTGACGCTGTGGGATTACTCGCTACACTCTCCTTGCTTCCAGCTGGTACGCATGATAAACGTCTCCGCTGGTGGGCACCACAACTTACGCACGTAACATCGGCTAAAGCAACTCTCACTGGTGCGGGTCTTCTGGACGATAAGACGCCACAAATCCTGTCTACCTTACCTGTCGTCCAGTCCTTCATGTGCTCTGCAAAACGGATCCCAGACGACATTCGGAAGCAAGTGCTCGAAGGTTGCTGCAATTATGTTATAGATCACGCATGTTTCGACACTGACCTTCGTTATCAAGAAAGGTCAGAAGCACTTGCAGTGGAAGCTGCCAACATTCAGTCGGTTTTATTAGCCTCGCGTCATACGATGTCTGACAATTTCGTCAAGGCATTACTTGACTTCGCCCGGTTTCGCTTAGATACCAGGCCAAGCATGGAAGTTGCTCAGTATGCCTTGGAGGTTGCTCAGTCATCAAAAAATGAGCGCTTCATAGGCGAAGCATTCGTCAGTGTAGGAGGAACACATTGGAGATTAGGTAACTTCGAGGACGCGGAGCGATACCTATCCAAAGGATACGAGTGGCTTTCCAATGTCCCCATCGCAAATGATCATGATATACAACAGCTTATTATCATGTGTCACTGGTCTTTAGCTCAAACCAGGGTACACCTCGGGCGGCCTCCAGCGGACCTGCTTGCGTTTGCAGACCAACTCCATGTCAAGCTTCACGGCGTGAAAGACGACTTTTTACAGGCCAGTGTTTTCCGCGTACTTGGCCTCTGCTACCTGTACGCTGGAGATTTAAGTCTTGGTGTAGACAACCTGCGTCAGGCTGCGAACACATTTAAACAGATCAACAATCTGGATTGTCGAGCTGACTTGGCTGATGCAAATCAGATTTTGGCAAAAATTTATCATACTTCCTCGCAACTTCCAGAGGCGCTCGAGGCAATAGAGGACGCATCCAGGGCAATTAATTGTTCCAACTATAAGCGAATGCGTGGAGTCATTCAACGTGTACGAGGCGAAATTCTAATAACTCTTGGCCGGTATGAGGAGGCCTTCTCACAACTAGAGGAGTCACTTTTGTTATCTCAGCAAGTTGGACATTTGTTCGGAACAGCATGGACTCTTGAACATTTGGGCTACATTTATGCAAGCTGGGGAAAATATGAGGATGGAATAATTGCATATGAAAATGCTATCAAGGCGTACTCCCAGGCGAATACAGAAGCTTCTTCGGTCGGCGGACAAGGTTTGCAGCGGTGTCAGGAGAATCTAATCAAGATACGAGAGAAACAAAAGGATCAGGAAAACATGGATATTTCTCTTATCAGATTTATCAGTACTGATTGACTACTGGCTTCGTCCGAGTCGCACATATATCTCCACAATTAAATTTATTTTACCTCTCTTTGGTCCCTGCTGTTTCTGACAACTCTTTTTTGGAAAGCTTTCTGTCGTTTCTTCCGCGTTGACAGATGGGCATTGCCTAGAGGCGTGGCCCCCACATGGATAGGATAGAATGTAAATAATGTCAAACAAGATAAATTTAGCAAGTCGTAATGCTTTCAAATCCTCCCAAATGTTCGCCCTTGCACATTCCGTCCTTCGGGAACGCTGTCTTTTAAGGCCCATAGCATCAGGCCATACACCAACATTTCGACACTTTGTCACAACACCTATCCTCGAAGCAGGTTACAAACTCAAATCACACTCTGGTGCAAAGAAACGCTGGAGGTCATTGGCTTCCGGATCGAGTTTTAAACGTGTAATGTTTTTTTTCCATCAAAATGAATCGTTTTCATCCTGTTGAAACACAGGGAAAAGCAGGCCATCAACATTTAAATGTCTCTAAATCATCTGCAAGAAAAAACAGTCTAAGCACAACGGCGTATTCAAATGAAGCACAGACGAGGAAGCTGAAAAAGCTCTTGTTGCCGTATGGAACGAGTTAGTTTTAGATCATGTGAGTTTGTTCTCGAGTGGGTATGATAATGGAGTTGTGGCTCATGATGTTCGAAGTTAGAGTTTGTGTAACTTACTATCGAGATG
>JAIUJM010000684.1:0-13292 GCA_026262225.1 Inosperma sp. D86 | reverse complement strand
TCCTCTCCCAACGGCTGTTGCCACTTCTCATCTGACCAGTCTCCAATATCAATCTCGTTTTGTAGAGACATTGACAGTGGGACTCCGTTGGCGTCGAGGCTTTTGAAGTGACAAGGATATGTCAGATGGTGCTGATCGAGGTCACTGAAAGTAGGGATGGTGAAAGAATAATGTGGCAGACCACGAGAAAGCCGTGAGTCATTCCCAGGTAAAGTTTATATATAAATGTTGTCAATTATCCTTCGTGGATTGATATCGATTTTCCCATAGTAGCCTAGAGTGCTAGTGTCACCGTGGGCTCAAAACGATACTTATGGTTGCTCGCAATGTGACGTCTCAGAGCCTCGGACAGGTTTGGTAAAGTACTACTAATTGAATCTGGTATACGTTATTAATCAATTGCAACGCCACCCTCAATGCCGGCCTGTACAAGTACGTACTAGAAAGCCCAAAATTCCTATTGGCCTGCAGGAGGAATTGGAGTTCCTCGAAGCGTCCAAAGAGAACGAGAACTTGGTGAAGGAGAAGGAGGTCGATACTGAGGTGCAGCGCTGACCTGCCAACGTTCCTCGCGACTGTGCTTGCTTTCAACCTCCTTTTTGCGATACCGTGCTTGTGGGAGGAATAAAGTCCGCTCCGCATCCTGTCGTGCCTTTTCCTCTCGGTTTCTCACCGCCTCCTCCCTCATCTTTACACCTTCTTCCCGCCTTTTGACATCTTCTTCTCTCCTCTTGACATACGCTTCCTTCAACTTAGCTTCTTCATTCTTCCCCCAAGCATCCTCTTCACGCTTCCGAGCCTCCTCTTGCCGAACTTTTAGTTCTTGTTCGCGCAGTCTCAAACCCCTCTCTCGTGAGTCTACACCTTGCTCCTTCCTTCGAGTCTCCTCTTCACGGCGTCGAAGAGCCGCTTGTGTTACTCGGACACCCTCCGCTGTCTTTTCCGCCTCTTGTTGCAGATATTCCTTAACCTCTTCCTCTCTCGTCTTAATTTCTTCTGTCCGTCGTTCTGCTTCAAGCATCAGCTGCTGTGCTTCCTCCATCTTCCGCCTGGCATCTTGCTCCATCCTCAGGGCATCAGTCTCCTTCTTCCTTAATTCTTCCTCTCTCTTCTTCATCTCTTCCATATGCCTCCTTCTCTCTTCCTCTGCCCTCTTCATTTGTTCGTCTTGTTTCCTAAGAACTTCTTCCTTCAGCCTAAGAGCTTCCTCCCTTATTTTCGCCCCTTCTTTCAAACTCTGCTCCGCTTCCTGCAGGCGGCGCTGGATTTCTGCCGCCTTCGCTTGAAGCCTCTCATTAGCCGCTGTCTGTTCTTCCTCCAGCCGTGTAGCCCTATCGTCTGTCTCACCGCTTTCATCCACCTCACTTTCTTCATCGTCGGAGCTTGTATCCTCCTTGTCTTGTTCATGGTTGTGATTTATGGAAGTGTTATCGCGAGGTGGATCGTCATTGTCGTGAACATTACGAAATTTCGTTTCCTGGCTATCAGGATGACGGCCTAAATTTTTCCATGTAGGATCACCACCCGGATCTTCATTGCTTGGTGCATCTCGAGATGGAACGGGGACGCCTGCAGTGGGTGGGTTTGGACGAGAATAAGGATCTGGTAGAGAAAACAACAACAAAAAAACGTTAATTGAGATCGATATGGTTGTTAAATAATTCACGAACCTCTTTCTTGCAGTTCCTTTCCATCAGATGGTTGAGGTGGAGGGACAGGCCGTGTACTATCAAACCTCTCATGATTTTGTAAAGGATATCTGGGCGCGCTCGTAAGACTGCTCGAGGAAGCGGATCGACTATTTGACATTGTTGAAGCGATGTTTGAAGATAACAATGCCCAAGCAGAATGAGAACTCGGTAAAGGAGCCTTAAACTGCGGTGCAGAGGTGGAAACTTCAGGAGGGGAAGGTATTGTGACCGAGACAGGTGGGCAAAAAATCGGGACAGGGTGTTGAAATGGACTGGGAAAGTTCGCAGTCTCGTTCTCCTTCCGGAAGAGATCGTTGAGGCAACGAATCACATTTCCTGCCGCCTGTTTCACTTTCACTTTCTCAACGTCCACGATGCGAGGCAGAATCTTTGATTCAAAACGATCGGGATGCCATAGCCTCAAATGCTCCTTAATCCGATCCTTGATTGGTCTTGATTTGTCTTTCTCTGGCAGCAGTGGTGACTGGAAGTAATTGCTGACCAAAATGAATGTGATTTCGTCAGCATTCATGATGGTCCGCAATACAGGCCACGGAAAGTCGGTCCATGTCAAGTCGTTGATATTGGGCAATCGACTCCACAAGCGATCATGAAGTTCCATCAGTCGAAGAACCTCATCACGATTCAGATCTTTTCGACGCTCGGCTTCCATTTTTTCTTGTTCCCGTCGGAAGTTCGCCTGTTGATGAGCGCTGAATTCAGCCTGACGGCGTACCCATTCACTCTCTGAAAAGGGAGGGGAAGATTGAGGAGAAGACGCGCTCGCTTGTTGGTGCTGCCAGCCTGAACTGACAGAACCATTTCGAGGTTTGTTCGCTGGAGGCACAGGACTTGAAGAAGCGGATCGACCATTCGGTGCTGCAGTCGAAGCAGGAGGGACTTTAGCAGATGGTGATGGCCGGAATGTCCAAGCAGAATGAGAATTCGGTGAAGGCGAAGGAGTATTGAACTGAGGTGCAGAGGCTGAGAATTGAGGCGGAAAATGCTTTGCCACTCCAGGAGATGAGCCAGATGGGGCCCAGGCACGTTCATTCCTAATTCTGTCCTGACGTTTTCGCTCCTCGTGATTTCGCTTGATTTCTTCCGCCCGTTTGCGATACTCTGCTTGTTGAAGCAACCTCGCCTGCTCTTCAATGAGCTTGATGTCTGTTTCCTCCCTTTTCATTACCACTTCTTCGTCCATTGTCATTTCTCCCCTTCTTCTCGCTTCAGCCCCTTTCTTCCCCTCACCCTCTTTTTGTAGCATTTTTGCTTCTATCAAGGTTGTGGTATGTCAGATGATGCCGATCGCAGGTAGTTGCGACCAAGGGTTGACAAGGTGCCAACGGGTGGAAGCTGAGGACTGAGGGCTTATAAGTCGTCCGTCTCCCTCACAATCAGGAATGCCTCATGGCCAGTGAAAGGCGGATCGGAGCCGGCCGAGAAAATAGACAAAAATCGTGGCCATGGCTCGTTACCCGGGTAAGACACGTTGAGTTGTGCCCAACAGTTCCGTCACGGTTGGATTTGGTACCTACAGTCATGTTTGTCAAAAAAATCTAAGGAGTTGTCATACAACAGAGAATAAGTGGTTTCCAAAGCAGCTTCAGGGAAGATGAAATTAAAATAAATCCCAAAGTCGATGTAATGGACAAACAAATTGCGATACAAATATTATGTACCTTAGACCAGACGGTCGACCTCGTGCAAACACGAGGACGGAAATTGTAAGAGGCGACAAGCATCATGTAAATGATTTACCAACGGTCCTCATCTGACCAGTCTCCAATATCAATCTCGGTTTGTAGAGACATTGATGGGACCCCGTTGGCATCGAGGTTTTTGAGTGACAAGGATATGTCAGATGGTGCTGATCGAGGTCACTGCGAGTGGGGATGGTGAAAGAATAATGTGGCAGACCATGGGAAAACTTGCCTCGTTTAGCAAATTTAGATATATATACGTTGTTGACAATTATCCTTTGCAGATGGATTGTCGATTTTCCCATAGTAACCTAGCATGTCCAAAGTCCATAACTAGTTCAAGTCCTAGTGTCGCCGCCGATACTTATGGTTGCTCGCAGTGAGAGCATCTCAGAAAATTATCGGACGGATTTGGGTACTACGAATTGAATCTGGCGGGTTTTTATTTTTATTTGCTTCGACCGCAACTTTACCGCAACACATTACATACGATACCTGACATGGCCTGACAATTGACGTCGAAATTTGTTTCCTTTCATTTTCCTGCAACGCCCAATGTGTTTAGTAGAATTTATTAATAACCGTATTAGAAAAAAAATAGAATTGTTGCATATTTTTTTTATAAAACATCAGGATGGACGTACAGGTCGTGACTAAAAATAGAATACACGATGCAGATAATGCTCGAAAGTATAAGGTGAACAGCTGTGTTTATGGGTGTGCGGAATCCAGAGATTGGATATAAGCTATGCAAAAAGCACAGAACACGACAAAATCGATAATCGATTTCAAGTACGCGTTTCGGACGTGTTCCTCGATGGCCATATCTGGTCAAATCAATATACAAAAAAATCAAAGACTTCCAACACTCATCGTAGCAATTTTTAGTTTGCTGAAGGGTTGGTTGAATATCATGATTTTCTTGCAGGTACGTGGGGGGCTAGAAAGCCTAAAATTCCTATTAGCCAGCACGAGGCACTGGTGTTCCTCGAAGCGTCCATGCAGCAGAATAAGAACTTGATGAAGGGGAGAGAGGCCAGTCCTGAGGTGCAGCGCTGACCTGACACTCCCCATGAGTGCGCTTGCTTTCAGCCTCTTTTTTGCGGGTCTGTATTTGTGGGAGAAATCGAGTCCAACCTGCATCCTGTCGTGCTTTTTCCTCTCGGTTTGTCAACGTCTCCTCCCTCATTTTTACCTCCTCTTGTTGAACCTTCAGTTCTTGTTCCCGGAGTATCAAGGCACGCTCTCGTGACTCTACATCTTGCTCCTTCCTTCGAGTCTCCTCTTCACGGCGTCGAAGAGCTACTCGGATACCCGCTGCTTTCTTTTCCACCTCCTGTTGCAAAGATTTCCCCCTTTCCTTGACCTCTTCCTCCCACTTTCTGACCTCTTCCACCTTCGTCTTCATTTCTTCTGTCCGTCGTTCTGCTTCAAGCATCAGCTTCTGTGCCTCCTCCATTTTCCGCCTGGCATCTTGCTCCATCCTAAGTGCGTCACCCTCCTTCTTCCTTAATTCTTCCTCTTTCTTCTTCACCTCTTTCATGTGCCTCCGTGCCTCCTCCTCAGCCCGCTTCCTTTCTTCATCTTGTTTCCGAAGAACTTCTTCCTTCAGCATAAAAGCTTCCTCCCGCTTTTTCTCCCCTTCTTTTAAATTCTTCTGCACTTTCTGCAAGCACCGGATCTCTGCTTCAAGCCTTGCAGCCCTATCGTCCACCTCATCGCTTTTACTTTCTTCATCGCCAGAGGTGAGATCCTCCTTGTCTTGTTCATATTTATGGCCATGATTCTCGTGAAAATTATGCAATTTCGTCTCCCGGCTATCGGGATGATGGCCCAAATCTTTCCATGTAAGACGCTGCGGAGGATATCTGGGTGCGGAAGCGGATCGACTATTCCACATTGTTGGAGCGGTATTTGAAGATAGCGATGTCCAAGCAGAACGACTCGGAGGACGAGAAGGAGCACTAGACTCTGGTGCAGAGGCGGAAGCTTGGGGAGCGAAAGGTTTTGCGGCGGGGACAAGTGGACAGAGAGCCTTATAAGATTTACTGGTCATCTCCCCATTCTCCCAGCTTTCCTTTTTAAGGTCGTTGAGGCAACGAACCACATTTCCTGCCGCTTCCCTCACTTTTGCTTTCTCAGCGTCCACGACACGAGATTCAAAATGGCCAGATTCATACCATCGGCCCAGATGCTCCTCAATCCGATCCCTGAACGGTCTCAATTTCTCTTTCTCTGGCAGCAATGGTGAACGGAAGTAATTGCGGACCAAAATGAATGTGATTTCGTCAGCATTCACGGTGGTCCGCAATACAGGCCATGGAAAGTCCGTCCATCTTAACTCGTTGAGATTAGGCAATCGAGCCCACAATCGATCATGGTGTTTCCTCAATCGGAGAACCTCATCACGGCTCAGAGGTTTTTTAGCAGCCCGTAGTTGACGCTCAGCTTCCATTCTATCTTGTTCCTGTCGGAATTTCGCCTTACGTTGTGCCCATTCCCTCTCTGAAAAGGGAGGGCCCGGAGATTGCCAGTGAGAGGAGGCGTTTACTTGCAAGCCCGGATTAACAGAATCACTTCGAGCTTTCAAGTTCGCTGGAGGCGCAGAAGCGGATCGACCATTGGGCGGTGCAGTCAAAGCAAGAGGCGCTTTTGATGCCAGGGATGTCCAACCAGAACGGGGCTTCGGCGAAGGAGAAGGAGAAGGAGTATTGAACCGAGGCGCAGATGCTGAGAATTGAAAAGGCTTTGCCACTCCAGGAAGTGTGACCCAGGCACTTTTATTCCCTACACTGTCTTGACCTTTTTGCTCCTCGTGTTGAAGCAACCTAGCCTGCTCTTCAACGAACTTGGCAATGATATCAACTTCGTGAGTCTTCCTCTCAGCCTCTTCCTGCTTTCGTGCGTTGTCTTCTCGAACCTTTTCATCATCATTCTTGCTTTTCGCCTTTCCTTCCCGCCTTCCTGCGTCTTCTTCTTCCCCCCTCGTCACCTCTGCCCCTTTCTTCTCCTCGCCATCCTCTTGTAACAGTTTTGTCTTTTCGACTATCTCCCTGGCCTCCTTCTCTTTCGTGTTCACGTCCTCTCCGTTTGGGATTGAAAGTTGTGTTGACGGAGGCTTCCCCGGTGGTGGTGCAACCGAAGAAGTGGCTGTCTGTATAACAACAGAGGTCGTTGGTCCTGCGTCTCTCATTGGCGACGAGACTGGTGCTTCTAAGGGACTGCTCTCGCCCGAGCTACGCCTTTCCTCGTGGACTGTAGGTATTGAATTACTTTGGGGTAGATCGTGCTCTGTTGAACTTGCTGCGGTGGCAGCCTTTTCCTCCTGATTGTTCTTGATCGTATCCGTAATTTTCTCCGGTTCCCGGCCAAGAGGACGACCTCCGATCATCCGCCAATGGTTACGCTCACAAGCCAATTCGAAGTTGTACTGGTCATCGCCCATGATTTTAAGGTTGGTCATCGCTTGTTGGTATCCCAAAGACTCGCAGATCTTCTCCCTCAACTGCTGCTTCCACTCGTCATCTGGCCAGTCTTCAATATCAATCTCGTTTTGTAGAGACATTGATAGGACCATTGACGTCGAAATGTTGGGTGGCAAAGATAGTATGTCAGATGGTGCTGATCGTCCCGGCGGTCACTGTGAAAGGATAATAATTACTGAAATGTGGCAGACCACAGGTGTCATTCCGCTGCGTACTTATCTGCTGTGACACACTGCCTCAGCTTTTTTTTATACCGTTGTCAATTATCCTTCGTGGATCGATTTTCCCATAGTACATAGCTATTTCAAAGGTCCCATGTCCTAGGTTTATGTCCTAGTGTCGCCGTGAGCTCAAAACAATACTGGTTGCTGGCAAGGGTGATACAAAGTTCGGCCGCTGTCGCTCAAGCTGTCGCATCTCGGCTGCACGTGTTTATTTGGGTTCCCGATTGATGGAACATGTATCGGCGCGTTGTACAAGCTTCATGATTCGAGTTTTCACAGCCAATTCTTAACGGATTTCAATAGAATTCGGTCATTAATCGCCACCCTCGATGCTGGCCTGTGCTTAATGCAACACTTTTTTATATGAATGGCTTGCTCCTCCAAATGGAGTTAAAAATAGAACACTTGCATGTCGTTGAGCTTTCTAACGAACCTAATTTTTGTAACATTTGGATCTCTAATTACCGAGATACAATTATTGTCCAAAAAGTTAAATTCTCTATTAAAAAACCGAGCTCAGTTGTCCGAGAACAAAAAGGCAGAAAAAATGTCATTTCGAAAATAAAAGGTGGTCATAGAATCAATGCAAGGATCAAATTTACGATACGAATACCCTAGACTAGTCGACCTCGTGCAGACACGAGGAGGCGAAACATGATGTAAATAAATCGCCAACGGTAAACTGAGTTGCTGTGCTTTACGGGTGTGCAGAATTTTAGAGATGGAGTATAAGCTATGCAAAAGGAACGGAACGGTGAACAGATCGATAATTCATTTCGAGTATGTATTTGGAGACCTGTATCTCGATACCTTGGCAATGGTACGTGTGCGTTATCTAACACTACCACGAGTTCCCCAAAAAAATCGAGTAATATAATACGTATGAATTGGCACAATCCGGAGTAGAGAGGGCTTCTGCGCACGGATGGGATAGGAAATATATGAAAGCGGGTGGTTGCGGATCGCTATAAGAGCGCTGACAGAACCAAGAACCAAGAGCCGGGAGACGAAAAAAAATAATTGACAGCGACAATAAAACAAGATAAGGAGGAGGAACGGGTCGTTGGCCGTATAAAGGAACAGGGCAAAGGGCGCGATTCAGATCAAAAGCCGGGACGTGAGCAATAAATAGACATCGACCCTCATCCACTGCAACTCAACACATTGTTCTACCTCATTTTTGTACATCGTGGTGCAGAGCATTACTAGCTTTACGGAAGTAAATTCCCAGAACTGGGATTCATCGGCATATCAACAGACACGAGGCTTGGCCGTATAATCCCCAACATAATTCAACCCAACCAATTTTCAGCGCTCAAATTTCTCTTTCCCTTACCACCATGTCCCCTAACACTCGGGCTCATCCTCCTCCCCAAAGTGAACGTGTCAGGCGTCTATGGCTACCCTTTCAACAATCTGTCGAGAAAAAGCGATCTGTGGCAGACCATAAAGTTAAGGCTCTACTAGCCAGACTGGACAAAGACTACGAGAGAACACCCCAAGAGCAACGACTCTCTCTCGACCAACATAAAGCCTACAAGGAAAAGACTGCCAGGCAATCCCTCGCGTCTCATTTTGACACCGTTCGGAGTCAATGGGTAAAGAAACTGGCTGAAGCCGGTCTTCGTCCCGAGCATTGGACTGATATGTCCGCTGAGGAGATGCAATCCGTGTCCAATGTCCTCGGAAGCTTTGACGATGACAACAACGACTCGCCCGTCCAAGCACCTGTCCCAAACCCTTTCTCCGTTCAGGGTCCTTCTCGGACATATCCCACAGCCTCCGCTTATCCCCTCCTCGCTCCCTCCCTTTCGAGCTCCACACGGTCCTCCAACATCTCAACGACCTCAAGCTATGCTATGATCGATCCTAGTGAATTCCATTCAGAAGATGACGACTTTTTGCCTGTAGGTTTTTTATTGTCCATTCAGTTAGCCGCACACGTGTTAACAATCTGTTGACAGGGTTTCAATGACTTCACATCTGACGATGACGACGGGCCTGCCCAACCCGCAGGTCGACAAAATGGGGTCGATGCCTGGAGTAGTGATTCTTCCTCTCATCGCTCGCTCGAGCCATCTTCTTCCTCTCGACCTACCGTCCCACCCACCACTGCCCGAAAGTTGACCTCTGCTGCTAAACAAGCGGCTTCTCAAACCGAAAGAGAACAAGTCAACGGCTCCAAGCCAAAATCAACTCGTCAATCTTACGTTGGTCCTATCGTTGGCGCTTCAGATGACGCTCAATCTGATGACGATGACTTTGAGCGATTCAAGATGACCATCTGCATCCAAAAAATCGTAGAGTTCCACCAGGCGGCCGCACAAGCAGATATCGACCTCGCTATTGCTATCTACAAGGAACGAAAGGCGCAGAACAATGACCAGCAAGAAGTCTCATTCAAGGTGACGGACCATCAAAAGCGGATGTTCCAGTTGCAGATGGAGAAGGAGGAAGAGAGAAAGAAGATCGTTGCTGCTGAACGTTCCAAGCGACGTTCGGAACCTCGTCGACGTCCAGGTCGTTCGGGAACCGTCATTGCGCCTATTCCTAGTATGCCCCCTAACCCATCCTGGGTCAAGGGTTTCGAAGACCAAGTAGCGGAAGAGCTCGGGTCTCACCTGTCTCTTGACAAGATTCTGTCCGGAAGTTCGGATGTTCAGGAGGAGAATATTGACAGGTTGCTTCAACGCTTGTTCCCTAACGGTTCTCCCAATGACAACGACAATGCCAACTTTGTACAACCTGGCAATCAAAATGGCCAATCTATTGTAAACGGCCGATACCACCAACCTGTTCCACCGTCCAATGGATGGTCTATTCCATCTACTTCCACTCTCGCCGCATCTTCGTCCTCGTCGACAGGTCCGACGACATCCAAGAAACTTCCAAACCGTCGCGATCAAAAGAAGAAGCGAAAAGCCAAACCGTCGCTCTTTGGCGACGACTCGGGCGATGAAGGTGAAGAACAACAAGACGAGCAAGAGAAGGACGACGTACCCCAACAACAACACAATGTCGTTCTACCCGCCCCTCACCCTATCAATCCAAACCCATTCATGGATTCTGATGCGGGAGAATTTATTTCCAACCAGCTGATGATGGCAAACCCAGAACTTGCTTCTGCTTTCGCTCAATGGGGTGTGGGTGGTGGTGGCACTCACAGTTTAGAATCGGAGGTACCGACGACGACGACGACCAGACCTGGACCCTTACCTGCATGGAATGATCGACTTGCTGTTGGACAGATGGATACAGCTTCATCGTCATCACCATCGGGCCCTTGGAATACAAGACATGTCTTGCAAACACCTACGGTCGATAATCCCAATCCATGGGGATCAATTCGTTCTACGCCTGCTGCTAATATGACCGCCCCGACCATCGCCACCGCCACCGCCACCAGCAGCAGACGAAAAGCTTCCATCTCTTCCTCCGCCACCACCACCATCAGTCAACCTCCCTCTTTGCATCAAAACCCCTTCTTTGCACACGAACGACCAGAACCGGTGTCGTTGAAGATGATGGCCGCATACAATGCTGCGAACGTGAATGAGAAAAAGGGTCTACCGATCGTTCCTGGTGTTGGAAATCCAACAGGCCTCGTTGCCAATGAGGACTTGCCGAAAGGACTTGGTCCTCTTCCTCCACCTCCACCTACCTTAAATGGTTCAATAATCCCCAGTTCTGTTCTTTCAACCTCGACTCCACCCACGATCACGCCACAACCAAAGGTAGAGAACGCGGCTACTGCCAAGCGGTTAGGTAAAAAACAGCGGCAGGCTCAGAAGAAAGTGGGTGGTGGTGTAGCGATCGGCATACCTTCTCCAACCGAGGATCTGAGTGGAGAAGTGGCTATTCCTGGACCAGAATCTTCCCTTGTCGATCCACCGGTTTCATCTGAAATGGCTCAACCCATAAATGGTACGTTTGCATAAATAAATAAAAACTTCCCTTGTTTTAACCCCCTTTTTTTTTCAAGGTCTAGGACGGGGAAGAAAAGAATCCTTTTCAAGTTGGGGTGATACCGCATCCACACCTCGACCGCCTTCAAAGATCCCTGCTCATCTCCTTCAAAGTGTCAAGTCCGATTCTTCTGTGCAATTGCCTCCTTCACAATTGGGTAACCTTCAGCGTATGCCAACTGGAGCGTCGTCATCGTCGACGATTAAAGCATCCCAATGGGGACCACCAAAGGCACCTCCACCTCCTTCTCCTTGGGCTATCTTTGCACCTCCACCTGAGCCTGGTTCGTCGAAATTACAGGATGTGATGCCGTTGCATTCCGGTGGTCGGAACCTTTATGTTCCTGGAGGGTTCGATAATAACGAGGTGGATGTGATGAACAATAACGGCTTGGACAACGACTCGATGATGGTTCCACCACAATTCTCGACTCTGGATAAGGCATCGTCCGGTTCGGCTGTACGTAAACAGCCTAGTCCTCCTGCTGCGGTTGGCCACCAATCCAATGTGACTTTGAACGATACCGGCCCGAGTCTGATGAAAGGAAAAGGTGTCCAACAAGTGCCACAGCCGCAGCCAGCTCCGTCACCGACGATCGTTGGCAGTAGTGGTGGAA
Source organism: Inosperma sp. D86 (assembly GCA_026262225.1). NCBI lineage: Eukaryota > Fungi > Basidiomycota > Agaricomycetes > Agaricales > Inocybaceae > Inosperma > Inosperma sp. D86. The sequence goes on along the minus strand of JAIUJM010000684.1, from coordinate 1,607 downwards.
AGAAGGGGAAAAACAAAAAGGGAAAGGGAAAGAATAATAGGACTGAGATGGAAGAAGTTCCGAATGATGAACCGGATAGTCGAGGGGGAGTCTTACCGATCGATTCACGTTTTCTTTTGGAGGAGTCGGAGCCGATTGAGAGTGTTCCATCACAGCCGCCACCACCGATGATGATGTTCGGAGGCGAGATCGGTAATAATGGTTCACCTTTTTATATGCCATCGGGACCGGGTTCGGGACCGGAACAAGAACAAGAAAAACAACACCAATTATTATTCGATGGTGATCCTGCGAGGATGGCTGCGGCGATGAAGGCGCTGCAAGAGGGATCTGCACGTGTTGAGAGTGAGTTGTCGATGAGAGGGAGCGGTACGGGTTGGGGTGGTGCTAACCTCGGCACTCGAGACCACCACCATCACCATCATCATTCACCAGCAGCGATTGGTGCTGCTGAAAACCCGACGGCTGCGGCGACTGCGACTGCTGCTGCGGCTTCTTCCTCTTCCTATTTTTCATGGGGTCAGTCCAAGTCGACTGTGAGTAATGCTAATAGCGACGAAGGTGATAATAATGTTATCCCCAAGACGGCCTTTAGTCCTGCTATTCAAAGCTTGAAGAGGAATAATAAGGCGAATAGCAGATGGTGAAGAAAATGATTTGTAAAAATTCCATAGATTATTCTTTCGTTTTTTATGTTTTTTTTTGTTGTCGTGCTTTCTTGTAGACGGTCATTAGTGTCCTTTTCAATTGTTGTACGGTAGTTTTTCATCCTGATAATTGTTTGTAATAGGTTAGGTTCTCTGTCAATGGTAGCTATTAGTAGTGTTTTTTTTGGCTATATGCGTTACTTGTTACCTTGGGCGCTTAGTTATCGATTTTTTATTATCCGAGTCGTATCCGTTGCTTTGTTAGTGAAGGAGGGGGAGGAAGGGGGGACGAGTCAAGTCGACGGACGGTGGGGTCTGGGTGGGTGGTAAGAAGCACAAATCTGCGGAGGTTGTGCTTTCATCACCAGTCGTGGCGCGCCCTTTTATACTCGAAGGAAACGTGGATACGGCTAGGTACTGTTGTTGCCTTGAAGAGGAAGCTTTATTAACTAATACTAAGTAAGCTTTTTTTTGTGAAAACTTGAAGAATGCCGTCCACTTTCCCAATCGGTGCTCTATCACCTTATTCCATTTATGACCCATCTAGAAAAGTCTGCATTTCTGATATTAACCCACTTCTGACCGAAAACAAGGCACTGTGTAGGCCAAGCTCGATTGGGAACATATCAAGGGGACCCATAGTTGGTAAAGTGACCAGATCTATACAGTAGCCTTTGTCCTTCCAGTGGACCTGAACCACAACGGGCGATTCAGAAGCCGTCCCGGAAAAGTGCAGAGGCCACGAGGCCACCTGGTGGTTTGACGAATTTGGGTTTTGAATGGAATCAGTTCGCTTGAGGAGGCTTCTTTTGGAAATGAAAAAAAAAAAGCTTATCAAACTTCAAGTGACCTGCGCCCGTTTCTGCGTGTGCGTATGTGATGTAGTAGTAAAACTTTTTTTTGTAGAGTTTTTTTTTTATGAATCAAATTGCCCATTTGAATGATGCCGCATTATAGACT
>JAIUJM010000683.1:0-13302 GCA_026262225.1 Inosperma sp. D86 | reverse complement strand
TTAGGCTGCCTCTAATTAGAGCGGCATCGGCTCTTCAGGCTAACTTGATTTCTAATTAGGTATAATTAGATCAGGCCGTCATTACCGGCCTTATCGGCCTAATTAGGCATTCTGCAAGTTTCCGACATCCCCAGCTTTACCGTTCCTCGATGCCGATGCATTATTTCTTCCCAAATTACTCTCTTTACATTAGGTGGATTTAGGCTACCGTCTGCCTAGGATTGGCTTAAGACGAGTTGGCTCACATCGCAGACTATGCGGAAGAGTGTCAGTAGTGTTGACAGATGACTCCAGAAACGGCCCGGTGATGGCAAACACCCAAACAAGGAGACGACGGATCTCGTCGCGACACACAACATCTCCAGCCATCGAAGGCCCTCCAAGCTGCCCAAGTCCCTGCAGAAACAAGTGTAATGACCGTGAGTGTCATAGACTACCACCTCAACCGGTTTCTCTTCTCCAGTCTAAAAGCGAAAGCTCTATCAGTACTTCCGAGTCTTCGGACACAATGACAATTACAACCGATCCTCATCGTTCCCGAACCAGTCTCCCAACCAAGCAACAAACCCCCTTTAACAGAAACGATCCATCTGACAATTGGCCTCCTATTATTTATCTCAATTTTGCGTCCCGGATTTGACTTATCTATTGTCCCAATTCTCGAGACCGATCAGAGATAGCAGGGCAGCTGATTTGTGTCGAGATAATTGGCCGAGTAGAACGACGATGACGGTTTCATCACCACCGAGTGAGAAGGCTTGTCCTTGGAGTGTGGAGAAGACGTGATTCCAGGGGGACATAGGCTTAGAACGATGTTCATCTCAGACGGGGTTCGTTCACTCTCTTATTTACGTTTCTTTGAAAAAATTTTATTCATTGATTGTTTTAGTTCATTTCTCCATAGCCGTTACAAATTGCAGAGTCCTCGATACACTCACTCCTGAAACTCTATTCAGTTGCTATTCAGCGTCTTGATGTTATCTCACCACTTGGTACTGTATCTTCTCCTTCCCAACATTTCAACTCCTGATAATCCCAACATACCTAGGGATTTACTCTCCTGACGCGTACGAGGTGCTCATCGACGCCCATTACCTTTGCAACAGATTTCCAGCGGAAGGAACGTAACTGCCGCTTCTCCACTGCATCGATCTATGCCTGCGACATTTCCAGGTCTTCGATCATGTACTCATCGCCATTTGGTAACGGTTTTCTTCGCGCCGTGAAGCGCTTTCACAGAATTTTTCTTCTGCTAAAGGATTCGGTATGCAAAGCAGTCAAGGCCCATGAGGTTACTTTGGGTGGCATCAATCGTGTAATTGAGGCGCTCGGATCCCAACGCGCCTTTGACTTAGCAAATGATACGACAGCAGGGCACCATCCCCCTCTCTTATTCCGACAAGCAGCCTTCTGCGGTGGATGGTGAGTTGCCTTATCGACGATGTTGAATCAGTTATCTGAGTTTAACGTTTAGATTATAAAGTGGTACACTTTCCGAGGTGGTCAATACATTCCTAGGTGGCTCTGCATTTGGGACAAATCTGGGCAGCAAAGTTTAGTCTAAGTCGCTGGACTTGTTCCAAAACATCGGGATGGTTTTGCAGCTAGCTAAAGGTGCATGACAGACGTGGCGCGGTGAGGGGCTTTTCTGTGCCAGATTGAGTCCGTTCCATGTGACACGGAGTTTCATGTAGTAGAAATATTTGTCGTTTTCCATATTCGTTTTTAATCACCAGGACACATCCACTCTCCTTGAATTGACGAATGTACGAAAAACTCAATGTCATGATTCTACGACATCTGGCAAAGGAATTCGAATTTGCATACAATTCCATGGACAAGGGCAGGGAAAATGCTATGCTATCGAAAATGCATTGGCAATGGGTATGGTTGTTCTTCGTTGTACACGTAAACTATAATTTTGCGAGAATCAAATTTTTATGCGGCTACGACAATTGGAGGCTAGAAGAACCCGGAAACCAGTACGCAACGCGGTGATACATCTAGGTACAATGATACGATCTCAAACTGACGCACTTTGAACTCCATGAATACCGTCCACGTTTACAGGAATTAACTGCCAGGCCAGATGAAAAGCCGATAACAACACAACTTGTTTTGAAAACACAGACTACTACATCGCAAGAAGGCATCTGGGGCATGCCAGATCTTGTCTGCTAGAGAGCTCCCGTTCCGAAGAAACAATTAGTAGACAATAGATGCCAGGACCTAAGAGCACTGAGCTGCCGTATACGTAGAGAAGAGGACGGCATTGGATCATGAGATCAGGCATATAAAATAGTGGAAAAGCTAGGAGACTGTGACCCAGTCTCAGTGATTTCTCTATGGTTTTGGCAGGTAAACGTCTTGAATTCCAATATATGCAGACACTTACTGATACTGTGGGTCCACGATAACGAGGGTAATCACGCTTTTACAGCCCTTCGACGGTGACGTTCTTCTAATCAGACTAATCTTCTCGCCAGTCCCTTCTAGAACGTGTACTTTCATCTAACAAGGAGACAGACACAGCGCATCGTTCGAATCTCTCTGGCCCGATTATGGAAAACTTTCAGATCCTCCTGCAACGTTAGAATAGATTTTACGGACGGTCTTACGAATCAGAAATCATCAGTTTTGAACCTAGAACCTGAGGCGATGAAGGAATTAATTTCCTGCGGTAAACTAAATGAGTTCAATAGGCATATCGACGAGTTATGTGGCCGCACTCACTTCATTGTACAAACCACTTAGCTACTATCGAATTCGCGTTGTGAGTCGAGTCGAGTCGAGCATAAGGTTGCATGGGTTTGTTAATTTGGGGAAGTCGTCATGGTCGGAGGCAGAACTTGGACGGAATCTCCGCAAACGGCCATTTATGTTTGTTTACCCCGTCACAACCTGCGCTCTTGTTGATCGATAACCATCGATATGGCCCAACAGACTACCAAAGAGTCCAAAGGAATTCGCAATCAACTGAAGAAGGTCTTCGGACTCGGATCGTCTTCATCCGATGTTGGTCCCTCTGTTCCTGCTCCTCCACCCATTACGACAATCGACGAGGACGAAGCTGCGAAACTCCGAGCCAAATACACTCACTTTCGCATCCTCGTTATCGGTAGGGCCAACGCGGGAAAAACGACACTCCTCAAGCGGGTGTGCAATACAACTGAAGAGCCGTGTATTTATGACGAGAACAACAGAAACCTGGTAAGCTATTAATTTTATCACAAAATCCCACTCTTATTGTTCCTAACAGCTCGAACCGACCTCGAAGGTGGCGGCTCATTGATTTCTGTGCCTTTACCAGACCAGATGACTGACTTGGACAGTGTAGAGGGGCGTCCACGATGTTCGCCGTCCTTTCGCTTTCAAAAGCAACCCACAGTTCATATTCCACGATTCTCCTGGATTCGAGTCTGGCGGCGAGGAGGAACTCAATGCTGTGATGTCTTTCATTCAAGAGAAGGCAAAGTCTGCTGAAGTTAAGGACCAAATCCATGCAATCTGGTCTGTTTTATACCCTTGCTTGTTGCAACTCAAATGACAACGCATTCAGGTTTTGCTTTGAGCCAGATGTGTGTCGCCCTTTGTTGCCATTAGAAGTGAAGTTCTTTAACGAGCAATGCACCGGGAATGGTGAGCCCATCGGGATGTTTGAACTCTTGATGGAAACTGACAAAATACAGTTCCGGTCATGGCAATTTTCACAAAATTCGACGATTTGGTCGCACAGGTCTATGAGCGGGACAAAGATAAGGAGGAGAATATAAAGATTGCTTCCGATATGTTAGAGAGGAGATTTGAACAGCCACTCAAAGGCTACAAATTCCCACCTCGGGCTTATGTTCGCTTTGAATGTATGTCTTTTCTCATTCAGCAGCTGATCTTTCTTATATCATATCAAGCTATCCATAAGGATGAAGGTAATCATCAGGAACAGGTTGGAGAACTAATAAAACAGACAGCAGCATCAATTGATAACTTGGCACTGAAAATGCTGTTTGTCAGTGTCCAACATAATAATCTGGAGATTTGCATCAAACATGCAGTGAACCCGTAGGTTGCTCACCATTAACTGTTTCTTCAACTTAGCTTCAACTTAGCTGCAACTTCAGGGATATCTTCACATCAAATAAAACGATGGTACCATTATATGTGAATTCTATATAGTGGATTACCACTGAAATGAACACAGTGCTGGTTGATATACAAGGCTGCATCTTGGTTTCGTCATTGTTATTATCTGGTATGTAATCATGATAATTGTTTTTGGAAACCAAACTGAAGGTGAAAAGGATTATGTAAGAGACTGCTTCTCTGTTAACCATGAAACAATGTGTTGATATATTTTAGGATGTAAGTTCTACAAAGGTATTCTGTGAATGAAAATTAACTGGTACATGTAGTATGTAGGTATAACAGTAAGATAATTGAACAACAGGCTAATAAGGAAATTTGTAAGGGAAACAAGGTAAGAAGTAGATGACTCTAAACATGAGGTCTAAATGTTGTCTGTAGGAGGTAATAAGCAGATTATGTGGTGGATTAAAGGCTAATATGTCTCCATGAAATGCTGTTAGACAGTGAGTGGCTGTGTGTCTGTTGAACTCAGTTGCCATTGCTGATATGATCCAGAGAGTGAGTGGCTCTGTACCTTCTGGGCTCAGTTTTTATAGTTGATATGCCCTTATAAATTCCATCCAGGCAGTCAGTTGCTCTCTGCCTCCTGGGCTGAATTGCCATTGCTGATATGCCCTTATAAAATCCTATTCAGCCTGTCAGTAACTCTTTGCATTCTGGAGTGAATTTCCATTCTGATATACTCTTATAAAATCTCATTCAGCCAGTTAGTGGCTATATGCCTCCTGTGCTGAATTTCTATTGCTAACACACTTTTATAAAATCCTATCCAGGCAGTGAGTGACTCAGTATTTTCTGGACTCCATTTCAATTGCTAACATGTACTTATAAAATCCTGTCCAGGCAGTAAGTGGCTCTCTGCCTCCTTGATGCAATTTCCATTGCTAATGTGTCCTAATAAAATTCTATTCAGGGAGTGAGTGGCTCTGTACCTTCTGGGTTCAATTTCCATAGCTGACATATTCTTGTAATATCTTATTCAGTATGTAAGCGGCTCTGTGCCTTCTGGGCCCAGTTTCTACTGCTAATATGATTTTATACAATCTTGTCCAGAATGTAAGTGAATCTCTGCCTTCTGGGCCAGGTTTCCCAGCTGACATGTTCTTATAAAATCCTATCCAGGGAGTAAGTGGCTTTCTGCTCCCTGGGCCCTGTTTTCATTACTAATATGCTGTAATGAAATCTCATTTAGAATGTGAGTGATTCTGTGCCTTCTGAACTCAATTTTCATCTGACATGCCTTTATTAAACCCTATCCAGTTTGTGAGTGGCTTTGAGCCTCTTAGGCCTAGTTTCTATTGCTTATATGCCCTTATCAAATCCATGCAGTTTGTGAGTGGCTCTCTGTTTGCTATGCTCACTCTCTATTGCTGATATACTCTTATGATATTCCATTCAGTATGTGAGTACCTCTGTGCCTTGTGGACTGAATTTTCATTGCTGACATGGTCTTATAAAATCCTATCCAGACAGTCAGTGGCTCTCTGCCTTCTAGGCCCAGTTTCCATTGCTAATGGCTCTGATGAAATCTCATTTAGAATGTGAGTGTCTTGTGTGCCCAGTTTCCATTGCTGATATGCACTTATAAAATCTCTTTCAGCATGTGAGTGGCTGTGTGCCTCCTGGGCTCAATTCTATCACTAATATGTTCTTATAACATGTTATTCAGTATGTGAGTGGCTCTGTATCTTCTGGACTCAATTTCTGTTGCTAATATATTCTTATAAAATCTTATCCAGACAGTAAGTGGCTCCTATTCTTTCTGGGCCCTGTTTTTATTACTAACATGCCCTTATAAAATCTCATCCAGACAGTTAGTGGCTCTGTTCCTCCTGGGCTTTATTTCCATTAATAACATGCTCTTTTAAAATCTCATCCAGACAGTGAGTGGCTCTGTTCCTTCTGGGCAGTTTCCATTGCTGATCTGTTCTTATTAAATCTCATTTAGGAAGTGAGTGGCTCTGTGTCTTCTGGATCCAGCTTCCATAACTAACACATTCTTATGAAATCCCATTCAGGATGTGAGTGGATCTGTGCCTTCAGTGCTCAATTTCCATTGCTAACATGTTTCTATTACATCTCATCCAGTATGTGAGTGGCTCTGTGCCTTCTGGCTCAGTTTCTATTGTTAATATGCTCTTATGAAATTCTATCCAGTTTGTGAGTGGTGCTGTGCTTTCTGTGCATATTTTCTATTGCTGACATGCCTATCCAGGCAGTCAGTGTTCTGTGTCTTCTGAGATCAGTTTCTATCAATAACATCCATCTTCTTATGAAATCTCATTCAGTTAGTAAGTGTGTTTATGCCTGGATTCAGTTTGTATTGCTGATATGCCCTTATGAAATTCTATTCAGTCAGTCAGTGGCTGTCTGCTTTCTACATTTAATTTGTATTGCTAACATACTCCTCTGAATTCATGCATACAGAATGTAGATAGATGTTTGAGTCATAATTTTAACTTCAACTAACATATTATTGTTTTTATTTGTCTAGTTTGTAATCATCTTCTCTTCTTCTGTATTTTCTGGAAACTCTCTTCATATACTTGTGTTTTACAGATTAAAGAAGTTGACAAAATTGTTTGTGCTCGACTCAAGGTCAGCTCATTTTTAATTCTTTTTATTTAAGTGACCAATTCTCATTTCCATAGATCCCTTCTTTATATGCTTTTGCAGGTTTGATCTTTAAATTTTATTTGCTTATAACTTTCATTTCTTACCATAAACTGTCCAGTTATCCTCATCTGTCTTGAACATTCCTTTTGGATTGCTCAGAAAGGCTCTGATCCTGCCACTGCATTTATTAATACCTTGAACAATTATTTGCAGACTGAGCATTATCAAACATTAAAAGGCCACTTAAATTTAATAGGCAGCAATGATTGGTTTATTATGAAACATCATCCATCTTCTGAAGAATGTGCCAAATACCAAAAAATAGTTCTTCACAATCTTCTTTGTATGGCCATCTCTTGTCTGTCTGAGATTATATTGCTGATGTATCTTTAGCTCATTTTAAACTCTCTATTTGATTATATTGGACTCTGCAACTAGAATTATTAATTCAAGTCTATAATAAATAATTCAAGCTTTGAAAATCCAGGAGACATACAGTCACTCATTGTGTTCTAACCTTTAACAAAATGAACTTATCATCAAAAAAACAAACAAAAATTGTAATTGAAAGATGTGCTATAAAAACATAAACTTTATTAACTCAAGCTGGTCCCTGACTTATGCTAGAAGTTGCAGATCCTGATTGGATATCAAAGAACAGCTCATTGTTTTTTTCATCTTCATCTTTGTTTTTAATTTCTTTGTTGTCCCCACTGCCCTGATGCCAACTGTGTATGGACTTTAATAAACCATTCTGGTCATCTTTCAAATCTTTGGCAGCTAAAGAGCAAACAAAGTTATTGTCAAAACCACAAACCCCAAAGGAAAAAAAAAACAACACACCTTGCCAACCCATCTCCAGAAATCCCACCAATTTCCCTCATCACAACACAAAAATCCAATCAGCATACTGGGACCCAACTCACTCAACAGCATCTTTCTAACTCGCTCACAGAGTCACAATGAAACATCTTAAGCTCCATGTGCTGTACGCAGTACAATGGTGGATCTACATGTTGGTTCACAATAATAGTTCCCATGAATCCATTGAATTTGATTCAGAGTAGATTGATAGTATGTGGCCAGAGATGGTTGGACTTCTCCACTGTACATGTTCATGGTATCCAACACTCCCAACACCACTATTCCTGGCAAACAGCCTCATAACCAGGCGGCAGTGGCGGACTCCTCAGATGTTCACTATTCAAATTCCCACCTGTCGTACCCATACTCGCAGTCGAATACGAAGGGTTCGACAAATCAGCACTAGAAGACGAGAGTTGAAGCGGGAAGAATGAGAGTGGTACGTGAGCTGGTGGAGGTGGGCTGTAAGTTGATGCGTCCACGGTGGAGAGGTCTTGTGCATGTCGGTGATCAGGCGAAACGCTGGAAGATGCATCATGAGTTGATGTGGATGAAGATGTCCATGAGATCGGCACACAATGGTGCTGGTGTTGTTTGCAAATTGGAGCAACATGTTGATGATCACTCGACGAAGAAGCAACATTTGATGGTGGCAAACGAAGAGGGATTGCAGGTCTCATGTTATGCAGGTCAAGATAAAACGGATTATTCGATTGTGAGCCAGCAAATGAATATGGAGTGCTTGGTCTTCCACCTGCTATACCAACCGATTGCGGAAATTCATAGACGCTACGAAAAAATCCATGAGCTTAATCAACCAATGAAAAAAGGGGTACACACACCTTGATCGTCTCATAGTAAATCGGAAGAACATACTTGATTCCTAATCTAATCCCAAGCAACAAAAGTACGGGTATAATACCTCTTTGGAGACCAATCCGTCTCCATGTGAAGTGGGAAGATTTCCGTTTGATAGAGTGCTGTCAGTCGCTGTCGAAACTCCGAGTCCACATCCAGGGAAAGCGGGTTCTAATATTTGCCTATATGCTAATTGTTTTAGGGAGATGAATGAACCGGGAAGGAGAAAAACTGACCGGATTACACGGGCAGCTACGCTAAGACCAAACCATTGAGCGACATCCCTTCCTAGTTCTTTCCCTGCTAAAGCAATTTGGTGGATGCTGAATGGTGTTTGGAGAGCTGGCGTATCGAGGAACCACATTAAAATTTGTACGTATGTCGCGTAATTCACGGTTTGTATGGGATATAGAAGACGACGCCATTCTATGAGCGCAAAAAAAAAAGATGAATAAGATAAATGAGATGAGGGAGTGAAACGAACTTCGACCAAGATGACTGTGCACCAACGCATTTACCAAAACTGTCCTATTCTGAGCATACAACCCCAATCGACCACATCCTCTCAACCAAGCTTCCATATTCAATGTCGTCGTCGATGTCGATGACGTACGCATCGAACACAACCCAGCTTTCCAACTATCTCCACGCAACAATCCCGCCAACCTGCCGTCTCTGATCGGGATCGAAAATTGCGAACGATAGATAACCCCAATCCGGGGCGTAAAGCCAAGATTGAAGATAGGACGCCGGTCGTCGTGTTTATTGGAAGCGATTTAATGCTTGTTGAAATCGGGGAATGATTTGGGGGTGACGGAGGTGGTCCAGGATCTGAGCCGATGCGGACCTTCTTTTAGGTTTTTCTGTTCCTCCGGGAGGAACAGCATAAGACGTAACCACGATGTCAGACGGACACCAAGCAAACAAATCGCCTCGCTGGATTTATCCGGCGTTGCATCATTGTCCAACAAGTATTTCACCGCCTTATCCAAATGTCCTTTACCGGTGCCTAGCAGCAGAAGGAGCGCATTAGGGATCGTGCCCCTTGTTCGGAGAAACCACTTGCTGTGCCAGCGGTGTAGAAAGCGAGATGTCCGACGAGGAAGTGCTAAAAGTACGGTGAAACCAACCAGGGAGGCGAGTCACCGATATGTAAGGTTGAAAAAGCCGAGGAATAGGGAGGGGGGTACTGGTGAATTGATATGATGGATTTTAGGAGCCGAGCTTGCTGGGCGTTTGGAGCAGGTGCGAGCCGGGGTATACTGGCTCGAGTATGACGGGGACTTCAGTCATTATCTGGGAAAGAGATTGTATCGACGACGACAACGAGGGAGTATTCAAATATGTCCTGTTCCCGTGTTGCTCGTTGATAGATAAGAATTTGATAGTCTTTAGGGCAGGAAGTAAGAAGAGGAATTGGCAATGGAGATTCAGGTTGTGGTGATGTCACCGATAGAGTCTATGGCATTCTTGAGCCTGATCGTTCGCGACTCGGATAGGTATGTTTCTGGAGGAACTTCAAGGGACGGATGTCGTTTCTCTTGGCCATACGACGTCTTGATCATCCGGTTCCAATAGCATGTCCGCAGAGTCGACAAATGTAACTGCGCGGAACGTGTCAGAGTGTTATGCACAGTAAATACCCAGTACTCACAGCGCTTTTAATAACTAGGCTCGAATTCCATGAACGATGTTGTATCGGAGCCGAATTTCAGTTCAATGGGTATTCACACACCTCAGTTTTCTTGGAGGACCCCGAGAGAACCTGAGTCACAGTTCGTATATCAGTCTAACAGATAGAGAACAACTCCTGTCCAGCTATCCACAACCTTGAACGTTCGTCGTTGGATAAAATACAAGTTTGCATTCATCATATATCGACAAGGTCAGCTTAGCTATGAATAAGTGATAATTCAGTTTCGAGAACGTCGAGAAATAAATGTAGGCTAACCTGAGCGATAAAGATACAATTACAAGTGACAGAGGCGCTGAAGGAAAGCAGACTATTAATAGAACTCGGATGACAAACATCGAAACAAACCAATGACAGTCGTGCTCGACGCAACGGAAACAACGCGTCCAGTTCCATCTTGGCCATCGTGTCACTCGACCTCCAAGCTGCTGTCGTCAACGATTAGCATGCCATAGACCGGTTCCCAATCTTCCAGCCAAGCTATAATCGGCCGCCTCTCTCTCTTATGTTGACTTGACATCTTGGATTTGGCTTACCTGTCGAATCCGATTAGGGTCGAAATTCTTTGGTGAATGCGTTCGTGTGTGTTCATCTCGGTTGGGGTTTGTTCATTATTTACCTTATGTAATTGAAAGGTTTGAATCTTTTTTTTTTTGCCGTTAATACAGTAGCGGGTTCTCTATACCCATTACAAAGTGCCGTTTCACGCTCCTGAAACTCTACTCAGTGTCCTAGGAACGGACTTTGGTCACCGGTTTGGTCCCAGCGTAGTTGAAAGCACGATCCCCTGATCAGAGCTGTTCAAACGGCGTCGCACCTTCGATTCAGCTCCCGAGAAACAACCCGTAACGTATCATCTCCTTCGGAACATTTCAACTCCTCATAATCCTTTTATACCTGTAGACACTTACTCCCTGTTGTCCACGAGGTGCTGACCCGCACTTCACCTTCGCGACAGATTCACAAAATCAATGCATTCACAAGACGACACATACATTGATATACACCTATTGTTTCTTGGAACTATCCACCGAGAATGTTCACTAGATGCAGTCAGGACATATACATTTCCAAGTTGTAGATTCCTCGATACACTCACTCCCGAAACTCTATTCAGCCTCCACGGAACGGACATCGGTCCACCGTAGCCGCAAGTGCAATCCCCTGGTCGAACGGCCTCGCAGATTCGATTCAGTTCCGAACACGCAAACCCTCTATCAACGATCGAGTTATCTCTCCACTCGGTAATGTATCACCTCTTTCCCAATATTCCAACTTCTCATGGTCTCAATATACCTAGACTTCCCTCTCCTGCACCCAAGTATGAGGTGCGCATCGACACACTGCCACTGCTTCACATCCGAAATAGATAGATTTCTAGCTCGAATGTCAAAGACGACGCAGACATCAACCTGGATGGTTCACAGCCTCAATGATGGAAGGAGCACAGCGACCTTTTCTTCACCGCGTAGATCTATGCCTGCATCATCTCCAGGTCTTCAATCATGGGCTTTGGTCGGGACCTGCTTCGCGTTGTGAAGCTTTGTCGCAGAAAATTTTCTCTCCGAAGTGTGAGGAGTCATGGCTACGAAAAGCAGTCAAGGCCCGCCGAGGTTACATGGGATGACATCAAGTCGGAACATACCAGACCTGCATCCGACTTCGATGGAGCAAACAACTCGACCGGAGAGCATCGTCCCCTTTCTTATTCTGATGAGCTGGGTCTTTGCGTTGGGTGGTGAGTTGCCTTATTGAGGATATTGAACAAGCTATATGAATTTAACAGGTGCTAGTACACATTCCATCACTCATAAAGGTGGCCTTTCTCGGCGTTCATCCCCGGAGCAAGCCGATTCCTCTGGATTTGGACGGCGAAAGTTACGAGGGAGATTATTGGAAGTCACCATCCGTCCACCCTGCTCTGTGTAGCATTTTAGTACTTTTCCATGACATAGTACTATACGGTGTGTATTTTGGCTGAACGTGGATGTCGTTGGACTTATTGCAAAAAAAAAAATCCAGGAGAAGTTTTGGAGCTGGATGATCGTGCAACAGAGAGCCCTTGGCGCGAACACCGGAATGAGAGCCTTCCTCGTCAAAGATATCATGTACCTATACTCTCCTTTGTTCTACCAATGTACGAGCAACTCGTAGAGTCATAACACCCCGAAATCTTATAAAAAAAACTTCAAAGCATCCATGACAACTTGGCGCAATGAATATAGCTTGCAAATGGAAATGGGGATGGTGTATAATCGACACAAATTTACGTGGTTTACGACAACAATGATTCGACGATAGACGAATGTGAGTTAACGCGATGTGGTATACTAATACATCTATAGGCACCACGAAATGACCAACTGACATAATTCCAGCTCCTTGGATACCGTCGACGTCTACGCAGGAATCACTTGCCAGGCCAGATGAAGCACCGAGACAAATTAAGAAGACCCAGATTGCATCGCAAGCAGATTTCGTGCGCGAAAAAGGTCCAGTCCAGAAGGAACAATCAGCGGACGACAGTAGAGGGAGGCATTGGAAGATGAGTGCATTGTGGATGAAGAGATCGGGGCCATATGAAATAATTACGATGCTTGAAGGTGGTGACTTGTCGATCACAAATCTTCTACGATTCTGGCGGGGTAAGTGTCTTGAATTCCAATATCTGCGCACACTTACTGGTGCCGTGACAGGATAACAGAGTATCTATCATTTTTTAAGCTTACCCTCGACTGTGACGTCCTTCTAATCTAAGCTTCGGCAGTCGCTTGTGAATGTGTATTTTGCACCTATCAAAAGAAACAGACACGGCATGTCGTTCGAATTTATCGGCTGAAAATGAAGGACTTGCAGATCCTGAAAATGGTAGAATGAACTTTGCAGATGATCTCACCAAACAAAAACTATCAATTTTAAACCTAAAATCCGAGGTCATAAAGGAATCAATTTCCTGTGGTAAACTAAATGAGCCTGAGTTCAATAGGTACATATGATTGCACTCACATTGTAGAAACCACGTAGCTTGCCAGGCTTCCTATTTGTGGTACTATCGAAGTTGCGTTGTGAGTCGAGTCGAGTCTAGCCTGAGTTGCCCTGAGTTAGCTCTGAACTCGACTCGCGACACT